>BROG01000047.1:137500-232500 GCA_030159075.1 Atrina japonica | reverse complement strand
ATGGTCCACCAGCAGTGGCAACGACCGAAATACCAGGTACTAGGTTTATTAATTATCCTAGTCATAACGGGCACATACGACTCAACTACCGCTATTGAACAGGTAATTCAACATTTCAGTTAATGGAACAAGGTAAACATTTCAAACAAGGCCATCATACCGGTATACGTCACAACACCTTTACATATATTTTACCGTTAATATGGTATTGTTTTATTTCTATTCATAGCTCGTGATCCTGGATCACTGATGCTAACGCTGTCAGTATAGCCAGGTGCTTCAATTATCTGATTGGGCAAGATAAACTTTTGCGCCGCACTACACTGTGGGATAGCATCAAATTATAACAAACATGGCCGCCCCCATACTCAATCGATGAGATACGAAGTTTTTATAGATTTTACAATGTATTATACGCATAATGTATTCACTTTTTGCAATCAATCGTTGGCAAAATAAACATATCTTGTTCACGTGATAATTTTAAGTCCTGTTCAGCGCTGATTAGTTGGTCACGTGGATTGTATTACCCATGGCCCTATAGACGAAGTATAATTGGACCAGGATCCCAAGCTATTCCACCCCATCCCTGCAGATTGAAGACTGGGATTTAATGTTTTGGTCTATCTATTTGACTATTTATATGTTGGCAATATTTTGGGTTCCGTTAAGTAACCAGAGTTATTTTTCAAATTTCAAACCAGTTTTGGTATATAGCTATATAAAATTGGATATACGAGTTCTAGTATAGAACATAGAATATTTGTTATGGAACTTAGTACTTCATGAATAACTTTCGGGGAACAATGGGATGTGTCAATTGTCATTAACATTCAAAACATATTTTAGAATCGTCAGTGTCGTCATATGCCGACTTAATTATCCGAAAGTCGAGTTGACATCATTCTGCGAAGATGTCATATAATAGTTTAGTAGCAATAAAAGGAAATATTGTATCATAATTTGCTACATTAGGCTTTATTTGATTTCCTTTCAGTGCTATGCCAGAGATTGCATTAAACTTTATTATTTGAATCATGTCAGAATTATTATCATCCTAAAATGATCAATAGGTTTATAAATCTTTACGGGTAATCAAATTAATGTTTGGCCATATTTTAAAATATATTGCAATGTCTATAGCTAGTGTACATCGTGTGCAAAATTCAATAATTTGACAGTTTCTAAATATAGAAGTACAATTCTAGATCATGACAAATCACAAAATAGGAACTGAACTGACGAATAACATTTTTCACATTTAAAAGAAAACCTTACAGAATATATCTGAATATATATATATTTTTTTCAATTTTTAAGTCTTCAAGATCGAAATAGTAATTAGATATCATCACGTGATCAATTTTAACCAATCACACAACTCAATTAACAGAAATGTTAATCTATAATACTTTTCAGATATCATATACTTGATTTTATTCTTTGTCAATGTAAAATGTTGAAAAGATTTTGAAACAAAAAGTATTTGCTAGTTAATGCTATGATACTAATATCAGCAAATAAAAAGATCTGTAATATAATGTTCCCTATTATCTCTGTCAAATAGTTTTCGATCCCTCACTGATGCCTACATTACGTAAAATGTAAAAATACTACGCATACATGAATGAAACTGAAGCAGCTCCATTTTGCATTTTTCAGAAATATGGTGAAACAAGGTTAACAAAACGACTCTGATAAATCTAGCTTACTTTTTTGTACAAGATATTTATGTCTTTTTCGTCATGACGTAATACGCTACACTCAACATTTTGTCAGTAATATGGGTGCGTTGCACACCTCGATTTAGATACAAGGGCTAAGTATACAATGACCTAATAGATTGGAAAAGTAATATCGCGCTTGAATCGTGTCAACGTTCCACAAATTTTAGGGTCGGTATAATGACCTTGTTTGCAACTGTTATTGTGTAACTAAATGAAATGTTGAGTAACCTGTTCGGCAGCAGTTGATGAGTTGTATGTACCGGATGTGACGAAGATTTATTACTCGCTTGTTTCATTTGGATTTGACTGTGGTGACCGGTCAACAGGGAATGCTGGTTCCACCTCTCGTTTTCATGGTTTCCGTGTTTGTCCAATATTCACCAAATAACTTTGTTTGTTTATTGTATCATGAAGAGTAATACTTTGGTGTCTTGGTTTTTAATTGTAGGCGCCAACCAGCAAACGGCTGAAACATCAGTATTGTGATTCGCATCCCCAGTCTGTTTTAGTGGGGAAAATTCACCATATTTTTAAAAATTGTTTCGTGTGACGTCGAGCAAAAATGCATCAGATAATTTGATTGGTTAATACGTTAAATTCGTGTCAAGTACATGTAATAAACACCATATGTACGTCCATTTCGAGTACAATTCTGTTAACATCAAAATTCGTATTCTTTTCACACGATACACTGTACGTTAAACAGACACATTCGTGACGTCTTTTCCTGTAACATATACTCGAGTGTTAAAATTGTTAATTTTTTGGGGGGGCTTTTAATCTTTTTGTAAAGCATGATTGATTGCAGTGTATCAAATACCAGATAACTCCACTACACTACAATGCCATTCTTTAAAGTAACCAATGAATAGAAAAGCACGAAATAAAGAAAATGTTCACACATTGTTAACGAAACCACGACGTATGTTCATAAGCGCAATACTGAATATGATACGCCTACGTGTATAAATACGCTAGTAATAACACAAAGCATGGGTATAGTATCAAACAGGTGCATGATAAGACAGAATGTCAACTATTGTTGTACAACAAAATCAATAGATGGAGGATAAAAAAATCGATCTGTAATTTGATTTCCTTCAACGGAGACAATGACATGTAATGACGTATTAACATTTTGTGAGAATCTCATTTCAAGTTAATGTTGATCACGTGAAACTCAACCAAATGCAGGAACAAGGGGAATGCATCAGTTATTATAATTCGTAATTATGCTACGTATCGTTTTACTGTACACGGTTATTCCAAATTGCAGTCAATAATATCTTTTATCACCTTTACATGTGCAAGCGAAGTGATCTCTTCATTCGGTGGATTTATAGATTTAGCGAGACGCAAATTCAGCGTTTTGTCCTAAAAATAGTATACAATTTTAGCCAGAAGTAATTTTAGCGATTTTATGAGTAAAATTTATGTATCAGGTTAATATGTTAACCTCTCTTGCCGACAGAATTGTTAGCAATATTCAATTTTAACGATCTCAAAAACCTCGAAAATTAACTATCGTTAATGCTAAAATTTAATCCTCCTTAAAATTCTGCTTAAAAGTGCGTAAAATGTCTAACAGGAACCAGAAATATCGCAGTTTAAAGCACCGTCTATAGTTTTCCAAAATTCAAACCACAATCACGTTATTACTTTACAATTGCGTCAGGGTTTCCTAACTAATGTTAGTGTTTCAATTTGATGGACATTTGCTCCTTTTAACACTTTGTGATAAATCATATTAGTATAATGTCATTATACCTCATTTATCCCTTATACTTCACAACGATTGTGATAATCTAAACTTCATCACTTGGGGAAGGCTAATTGTCTTTTGTAGGGTACGTTGTAACCGCATTCTCTCCCAGACAATTCAAAATGACCGACACCATGTCCTCCATGGCACCTGATCCCACCTCTTGGTCTCCAGTGGTCCGTGTTTGTCCATATTTCACAAATGATCCAATATGCCAGTGTGTGTACAACATATGAACATTTCATATACAGAGGTAAACTACTCACTGACAAATTATTGACACAGGGATATCGAAAACCGCGTTTAATGTCAACGTTCCGCGAATTTTATGGTCGGTATAATAGTCTTGTTTGCGACTACTCTGTTTCACTTAGTGAAATGTTGAGTTGCCTTTTCGTTGGCGGTTGTTGAGACGTCTGTACCAATTGTGACGAGGATACACTCCTCACGTGTTTCATTCGACTTGACTGTGGACTCACGGCGGGTGTGACCGGTCGACAGGGGATGCTTACTCCTCCATGGCACTTGAGGTCCGTGTTTGTCCATTTTTACCGGATTTGTATCTGTGTCCTGGACATTCTATTGATTTATACTTTGGTATCTGAAATTTTTATAACTGAAAAAAAGTATTGCGTAAAACAAAAGCAAAATGAAATCAGATAAAAAAGCAAAACATATGGTAGTCGTCCTAGCGGGGACGTAAAAACAATATTCATATTGAGAGCATGTGCCCTTATTCCTCGCTGATATTTTTAATTACATACTAATTTTCTTAAAAATAAAAACAAATGGCAGATGCTCAATGCACCAAACACTTTTTTCATGTCAGCAAAACATTATTCAATCAATCAATCAACTTGTTTACTTATTCTTTCGCTATGGTAAACAATTAAACAATTTAAGACTGTAGTTTTGGGGGTTTTGAATGTTAGTTTACCCTCAGGAAATATACTCCCCTCGAATTGTGTCCTCGGGAAATATGACTGCTTCGGATAAATACACTTTGATATCATTCTAGATTGCCATATCCAGTGTTATGACTCATGTGACCTAATTGTACTGATACAGCGGTTATTTATGAAATACTGGTTTCTTTTGGTTCCATGCCATATTAATAGATTTATCTCACCATATCAAGATTTACGTTGTGAAATCATTTGCATCAGGTAAACTCCCTTACATAGCACACGTGTAACCTTTTAGAACTTAACTATAATAAATATAAATCTATATTTGATTTTTTTCGATATTCTTTTGAGAACAAAATTTGTCTGAGAATTTCCTTCGTTTATGGTCTCGGGCCCAGAGCAGACCCCATGTTAGGCCTATTATTCCGTCTTTAGAAACTCAGTACAGATGATGATGATGATGATCATCATCATCATCATCATCATCATCATGATTGTATTACGAGGATGATTACTGGTCGCAGTGGCGATGATGATGATGATGATGATAATTATCTCCTACCGTGACATATACCTAATTGATTCCATTAATCTTATGACACATGCTCTTGGTCTTTAATTGGGTCCGTGTGAAGATTTTGCCTGACGTTAAAAGTGAGGGGGTATGCTTATCAATGATTCAGAGTCTTAAAGAATGATGCTGCAACGCCCTGTATGTTTCAACAGAACATTTTTCATTCCCATGAGCCGGCCTGGCTCAATCGGTAGCGTGTTCGACTCTTGATCATGAGGCCTACCATGGGGTCTGCCTTCGGCAGATCGGTTTCCTATCCTTCGGATGAGATAGTAAAAACTGAGGTCCCGTGTCACAGTAGGTGTCGGTACGTTAAAGAACCCTCACTGCTCAATGGCTGCAAGTGCCGAGCATAGGCCAAAATTTGAAGTCCCCTTCACCGTCATTTGGTGACATCTCCATATCAGTGAAATATTATTGAGTGGGACGTTAAACAACAATAAACAAACAAACAAACAAACTCATTCTTAAAATTTCCGGTGTTCTGAGTTCTAACCACTTGACATATAGTCACTGAACCTAAAACAATTAATTTATTTTCATTAACACCTGCATTCATTAATCCTTATGATCTCTGATTGTATTATATGCCTTTCTCACAAATCTGCTCTAACCTATGATCTTGATAAAGCATAATGTCATCCATGTTTTGGTTCAAGAGCCCAGAGCAAGTCTACACGTCTGATGGATAGTTTAAGATACAGTGTATTTGTATCAATATTTACTTCTACCGTGCTATTATCGTTACGTTGTAACAAAGCGCCGGTGTTGCAGATACTTAAAGTGTATCACAAATCTAAATTGAGTATATTTACAATAGAAGATAGCGAAGAATATTTTGTGTGCTACTTCTTGAGTACTGATTTGTACAACTCCAAAATGATTTGACTTCAAGTACACGTTTTCAGCTAAAGGTCAGATAAAGAAGTACCGGCTGTGTGGCTGCGACATCCATCTGATTGTACAAATATAGTTACAATTTACTGTTCTGACTGTACTGTTATGCTATAATACTATGATAGATATAAACTGAGTAAATAAATTACGATGTATAGCCTGGTGTGAATAAATTTCATAAATTTATAATTTCTTTAGTCATTAAATCGCTGAAATTACTTCTCGCTAAAGTTATATACAAATTTTGTAGGACAAAACGCTAAATTTGCGTCTCGCTAAAAATTTCAATTATACGGTTAATATCGGTACTTCAATTTTTTATCTAATATAAGATATATGTTGCAGATTGTCTAGGATGTTTAAGAGATAATGGGTGCGGACCAGTCTGTTCTATGATTGGTAACGGGTCCGATGGCGGACATACTGGCACCTGCTCTGAGTTCCATCCAATTATTCAACAGTATTAGCGTTACAGACGTTATAAAAACTGAATTTACGAGTTTGATTTTCTCAAGAAATCAACATTTTCAACTGCTGACTCTAAAAATGATCAGAAACAAAAAATAATGAATTTTCAGAATAAATAATGAATATTTTATCCATGATGAAAATATTTTGCAACTTGTCAGTCATGTTTTTGTTTGATTTCTAGACCATTCACAAAACTGGCTTATCCGTTCTGAAAGGTAAGCACCCAATGTACAAATCCGGCGAACTTTGGACAAACCCGGATGTCTAGAAATCCAGAGATAAAATCAGGTATCATGGAATATCCCCTGTTGACCGGTCACATCCGCTGCGTTTTACCAGCCAAATGCAAATGAAATAAGTGAGGAACTAACACACTTTTCAACGAACTTGAACTTTTCACAGAACTCGAGAGGTTTCCATGGGGCATTTGCGACGGGGGTGGCATACTGGCAGTGGGCGTTTACTCCTTTCGGACAACTGGTCCTATACCGTTTTGGATTTGGAATTGTTCTGCATGTTAAAACTATTTTTATATCTAAAGACATCCTTGGTTCTGCGTTACAGCACAATCATTAAACCATACAAAGCTTTATACCTGACGTCTAAGGTTTCACTGTTTTACAAAAGTATTTACTGAACTTCGTCTAGATTTTAAAATTGTACCTATATAATAATGACATGAAAATTGCAAGACGAGATGATTTCTTCAGCTGCGTGGGTTAATTGAAATATTTGAATTACATGTTCTAGCCTCATAAGCGATATATAAGTGGTTTGATTTGACATATCACACTAATTGTGACCTTCAACAGGAAATGTCATCGAAACTAGCACTAAATATACACTGATAGGTGTTAGAATGTCGGCTATGATGCATTTGGCAATCCCCATCTCTCGGCCAACCATTGGTACATACTTTTGTGCATGAAACAGATACAGACAACGTATTATTATTTATGGCACGCCAAAATCACATTAATGAGTTAAACCTAGTTTTTCTCAGATAAAGCTAGTTTTTCTCCAGTTAATGTGTGTTACTGAGAAAAACTAGATTTAACTGGAGAAAAACTGGGTTTAACTGAGAAAATCTAGGTTTAACTCATTAATGTGATTTTGGCGTGCCATAATAATTACAACAAATAAGTTTAATTGAGAAAAACTAGGTTTAAATGAATTTAATCTAATTTTCCCCCAAGAAAAACCCAGTTAAACTAGCTAAACGGAGAAGGACTAGGTCGAACTGCGCCAAAATCACATTAATGAGTATTTTCTTACTTAAACATAGTTTTTCTCCAGTTAAACCTAGTTTTTTCTCCGTTAAATCTAATTTTCTCCAGTTAATGTGGGTTACGAAAAATACGAGGATTAACTGGAGAACAAAATAGGCCCATATTAACCGGATAAAAACTAGGTTAAACCAGGAAAAAAATACGTAAAACTGGAGAAAAACTGGGTATAACTGAGAAAACTAGGTTTATCTTATTAAAGTGATTTTTGAGTGCCATAAATATGTTTTTGATATTTAAGGTAATATATAAAAATAAACAACAGAAAGTCAAAGTCTGGATAAATCTGCGCTGGGTCATTGACTATAATGACCATCAACTGTCAAGTGACCACACCCACGATGTAATTGCAATTCACGTTCCTATAAAAGATATGTATATATTGCTTTGTCTATAGTGCTCCAGATAACATTCAGAGCACCTTGGTACGGTACCCATCGTTTTCAAATGCTGTGGGTATTATTAGGACAGACACCACCAAATATTTTCCCATAGGCCTCAATGCTAATTTACAAAACTTCAGGTCACTGTCACTCCCATGTTTATTAAATCTGGGTCAAATAAGTACCCTGTGCTGAAAGATCAATATTTTTGATAACAAAATATGCAATCAAAAGTATAGGTTGCCGTTGCATTTCTACTTCAAAATTTTCACTTGTTTACAACTCGTAGTATTTCCGCACCAAAGGAAAATATCTATTCTCATATGACCCCTCCCTTTCAATTTTCAACCGTCAACCCTATAATTTCCAAAGTACTACCAATATTCATGTATCTTTTTTATCACCTTAATTTCACTTATTAATGGCAAAACTAATTTTTTCATTTAATGACCAATCAGATCTCTGGGCTCATTTTACCCTCCGCACAACTTTGGGTGTCCAAAATGTCTGCGCCCATGTTGTAAACAAAGCAGGTGTTTTTCCATTACCCACAAAATTGCTGTAAATTTGATATTTTACCATTCTGTTGCCAAATTTTGATAGCCATTGATTTTACTGTAATAGCTTGGCTTTTAAGTCACCATTAAGTAATATGTATTTAACTGTACTAAAATCGAATGGTTACAGCGATCACTTCCGGTCAATGTCCCTCCAGTGGGCTTGAACGCGTTATGTATTAAAAATCCTTCAGCTGCCCTGTGAATCAGATGGCCAATCAGAGACATTCAATATACGGAGTCTACGGAATTTGGATTTCCGTTTCAAAATTTTAGGATAAATCGAGGACAGATAAATAATCGAAAAAAAAACAAAGAAAATATATTGATGAAAATGAATAATGGGTTTACAGTTGTAATTTTACGATAAATCACAACTTTCTTTTAACAGTAATTTGAAAAAACTCGAGTGTTGGAAAGTAGTCAGTGCAACGTCACAAAATTCTGACGTAAATGACTATGACGTCACAATCTGGCACAATAAAATTTCTTCCGGTTGAAGAATTGACCTATCACCAAATGCCCGACACGGCACCTTTTGGAAAACTTTTCCGTTATGACGTCACAATCAAATGGCCCGTCAAACATATGTGTGATTATGACGACACAATCGAATGACGTCAAAAACGCACATGGAGAGACACATGTCAGACATTTGGCGATTGGTCAATTCTGAGTGTGTATGCATTCAAGTGTTAATGTAGTGATCGAAATGAGCGAAATATAACGACTGGATTATTCGGGTTATTAACTGTCTATACAATGTGAGTCCACACTTTAAACAACTAAATGTGTGCCATCAAAAATGCATTATCAATATAGAGCTTTAACACTCTTTATGACCGAGATTCATTCAGCTACCAAAGTGTAAATCTATAGAATGTCCAGTATATAGATACAAATCTGGTATAATTGGACAAACACGGACCTGGAAATCAATGGGTTGACAAGTCATACCCGCCGTGAGTCTACAGTCAAATCCAAATGAAATAAGTGAGGAACGAATCCTTTTAACAATTGATACAGACGAATCAACAGTTGCTATCAAACAGGAAACTCAACATTTTATTCAGTGAAGCTGGGTAATTGCAAACAAGACTATTATACCGACCGTAAAATTTGCGGAATGTTGACATCAAACGCGGTTTTCGATATCTGTGCCAATAATTTGTCAGTGAGTAGTTTACCTCTGTATATGAAATGTTCATATGTTGCAGGCGCCCTGGCATATCAGATCATTTGTGAAATATAAACGCCATATGCAAGTGATTGTGGGATATTACTACTTAAATGTAGAAAATTTACGATGTGAAAGGTGAAATCGTCGCGTTTGTTGAGTTTTCCCGTCTGTGTCTATAGTAAGTAAAATATCTATGTATGAAGCGTATGTGCTTGAATTTGTTACATCTTTTATTTCTAGTTCGTTGCGATATATCGCAGACATATGTATGAAAATTGTCATTCTATAATAGACTAAACGTCGTCGGTATATCTTAATGTCAAATTAAAGGACACCGCTAGCTTTTTCTTCTTTTGATTCAGCAGTGTCTGAATGAAGTCTGCTTCGTATGAATAAAGGAACAGGTCGGCCAATAAAGGGGCACAATTGGTTCCCATAGGAATGCCGACATTTTGCTGAAAGACCACAAGTAAACTCAATGTTTTATCTCTCTGCAGGTTTTAGATTCAGCTTCAATTTTGATTTAACTTGCTTGCTTATCCATTGATATTTATGCGAATAAAACGCAGATACGCAGCTTATCTGGAGCACTGTCAGCCTATACGATCGGTTTAGCACCCTTTGTAAAATCAACGCACTGAAAGTACTGTAGTAAGTTGTTATTTTAAAAAAATAGTCCTTGGATGATCAAAAAAATTAGAAATTTAAGACAGCGCGCGCACACACGTGTCATACTTGATCATTTCACTTACTATAGACAAAAATAGGAAATTAACAACAAGGCCATACGACAACGGTAATGACTTCGGATTCCAATTGTCAGTTTTCCATATTTAAGTAGTAATACTCGGCCATTATCTGTATATGGTGTTTATATTTCGCATATTATCGGATATGCCAGGGCGTGCTCAACATATGAGCATTTCATAGACAAAAGCAAATTACTAACAAAAAACAAATATCCTTTACCACTCTCTAAATTTTTAACGCTGAATATTGCCTTATACTACTACTTATTTCAAAATAAAACGTAGTAATTTTAGGCACTTCTAAGATTTAAGAGAAAACATAGAATAGTTTAAGAGACCATCTCGCTAATCAGACCGTTTTGATTTAGTCTGAAGTTGTACTGTTCTATAAACAAGTATGTGTATTCGTAACAAATAGAATATTTTAAATAATTACGTCATCTACTAAGTTTTATTAATGAATACTTAAGACTAAGTTCACTACATGTCTCGCGTTATTTGAATTCTAAAATCGAGCACACACACCAAATGACACTTGTTTTCAAATGTACGAACACATGCACTTTACATTTACTAATCCATGTCTGACGTACATTACACATTTCATGAGAAACTTAATGATTATTTTATCATTTTTTCGTGCACTTTATTTAAACATACGAAACGTTCGTCACTTTTGATACTAACTTATTAATCATTTTCAATGGTATTGTCATTAACTTGTAAAATTTCCCGAAAAAAAAAATATGTTGTCACCGTCATATATCTTGAATGCGTAATTGTTAAAACAAAGTAAAGTGATAGAAATCGGGATATTTAGCCATTTTCTTGGAAAACATCGCCCACATTATAGTTCGTCGTTTGCAAGGGAACCATTTTATCAGTACGTATCACCTCCTGTGTCATTAATGAATATATCTCCATTAAATGTGAAGTAAAGGGATTGTTACAAGGATATTTAATTTTTCCACATTATATGGCATAGAGTAAATCATGTGAACTTACTTAAGTGATCGGCAATTGATGCAGAAAAGAGTAAAACAATCAAATCCAAAACAATGTTGTATCGACATTTTCATCTCTCTCTCTCTCTCTCTCTCTCTCTCTCTCTCTCTCTCTCTCTCTCTCTCTCTCTCTCTCTCTCTCTCTCTCTCATATATAAAACATTGATACTGTAACCGTTTACAAAAAAAAAATATTATACGGGGTTTGGTTGACAAGTGATGCGTAAGTGCTTTTCTCACACGGGAGACTGTATACGCGGCAATGAGTACGAGTTATATCACGATTACGACCTGAAGTCACCAAGTTCACTGATATTTACCATGAAACACACATAAGTTTTGCAGTAGCTTGGCGTTTTTCTTTTTTTTTTATTATGGCACAAAATTGTAAATACGGATAAAGAATATTAGACCTATCCTACTCCAAGATTAAAGAAAAACAAAAGTTTCTTTCTATTCTATCACAACCAGAAGTTTTACAAACAAATATATATTCAAAATAATAAAATAAACGATGGTATTGAGTAAATTTGGTCACTTCGGACCCTTTCCGATTTTACTCAATAATTAAAATCAACTTGTAATATTTTTACTGTTTAGGTGCTTTTAAAACTTCCGAGCGTGGCTGACTGGTAAACACGTTTATTTATTTGTTTTTCATATCAAAATGTGAAAATTTGCTATATCCTCATAAAAATTCAAAGTAAATTGAGTATGTTACTAATGAAAAAAAGTATGTACACAATATTTTGTATATTTGAATTGTTCTTCGAATGATCAATCACGGTAAACCATAAAGATGCAAAATGCCAAGTTGCAGTACAATTTTTGATAGTTTTCATCTTAAAATTTAAAAAAAATAAGTTACGCTTGTGTATTGAATTAATATAGTGTCCTAAGTTATCGTCGTGTGGGAGCCTAGTAAAATATCGATAAACAATTTACCTTCCCAGATCTTTTTCTAGTCAGCAAAATATTTATTGGTAAAGGAAATGGGAGTGTGAACAAATCTTCTTTGTAACCGCACATATTGTAAATGACACCTACACCACAGGTATGTGGCTTTGTGAGTATGAATGTTTCATTATAACAATCCATGAGACTTTTTAAACATAAATGAATGTAATGTTAAAAGATCATTGTGTATTTATCGGGAAGATAAGAAACTAGTTCAGAATGTATGTTAAGGTCGCCATTCTGATTATGCGTGCAGACGACGAAATGTACCGGAAACAAATGACAATTTATTTTCATTTATCGCAATATAATAGAGAAGTTCCAAACAGGAGGTGCATTGCGAGAATAATAAATGCATGGGGGCGTGACAGTATCGCAAATCCAATATAAATATATCAGATACCAAAGTATAAATCCTTAGGATGTTCAGGACACGAATCTGTTAAAAATTGGGAAAACAGGGACCTCTGGAAATCAAGAGGTGGAATCAGGTGTCATGGAAGCATTACCTGTCGACCGGTCACACCCGCCGTAATTCCACAATCAAATCCAAAAGAAATACGTGAGAAAAGAATCCTCGTCACATTTACAACAACCGCTATCGAACAGTTATCTAAATTTTAACGAATTTTGACATCTGGGGCCATTGTCACTAAGTTAACCCAAAACTCAAGTTCATTTTTAGCCGGGCATATCGCCAAAGGCGATAGTCGGCTATAGCAGTTATCGAGTTGTGCACAATCTCTTCGCACATGTTTTTTGGTATACGCAGTACCACCAGAATAAATGAAACTGCTTGCGCGATATGATATAGTGCATGTATGTAATGTAAATAAAAGTGTATTAAATGTTCTGGTGTTGTTCATACAGTTGTTTCAAGACGATCTAGACATTTATAGATACAGTATTTTCATCTTATTATACACTATAGTAAATTGGAAGCTGTTTGTATTGATCTGATGAAGAGTCCGACAATCACTAATACTAATACACAGAGTTATCGGTGTTTTTATCGAGAGTGCTAAGAAGAACGTGGTAAAGTCTTGCGGAAAAAAAGTTATCATGTCGGCCAAAACACTGAATAAGAATATAAAACAGGTAAAATGTGCCCGATATGTTATTATTCGATATATTAATACAACAATTATGTTTTAACTTGTCATTTGGCGGGTTTTGAATATACTAAAAAAAATACTCGGCGAGTAAAACATGCAATCAATACGACTGAAATGTATCTTTCTTATATCTTTTTTAACATGAAAACGGACAAATACTAGGCCTATTTTGAAGTAGTAAGGATTTATTGTTCACCCAGTGTAACTATCAAATGGTATTAAAGTTAATTATTTGATAAAGGACACGACAACACTGTTTATAACGTGTTGTTAAACGTTGTAGGCGTCAAAACGAGACTTTACCGGAAAAAGCAATAATACATGTATATGATTTCATATACCGTTAACTCGAACAACAGTCAAGATGAAATCTTAAATGTGATTTGTTAACTATAAATTAGACAATAATCAAGAGTATATCTTGGCAGAATGCCAAAACTGTACGGTCATTGAAGCTCATATTAAAGGGACACATTGGGTAAAATATTTTTTATCTTAATTGTTAAACTCTTAATGTCAATCCGTATCGATATGAAATCGTAAATAAGTCATTTTTTCAAATACGGAGACATTGTAAATATTGTTCGCAAGCTAACAGTCGATCAAATACAATGAGAAGAGGTAACTGTTGAAAGAACTGTGTTTAGTTCACTCAGTAATTAGAACTAAATGCACTGATATATTTTGTGAAACAGCAATAAATAAACAGGACCGGGTTGCACAACACATTGTTAAAATTAACCTACAGTTAGTCCATTGGTTTAACATTGGTTAACTTCACGTTAAATTTAACAAAATGTTGTGCAACTGGGTCCAGATTATTATCAGATAATAATAAATAAATAAATAAATTGATGGACAGTAAAATTATTAAATGTATCAACAAAATAATGAATACATTGATAAACAAATAAATAGATAGATAAATAAAAAGATGGATAAACAAATACATGTAGATATATAAATAAATAGATATATAAATAAATAAATAAATAGAAAGATAACAAACAATTATATAGACAACATGTATAAATGAATAAATAAATGTATGCATGAAATTTTTAGATATAGGCCTATGTATGAATAAAGAAATAAAACACGGTTTGAGAGTATTGATGAATTAATAACACCAACAGAATGGAAGTAGGCAATATTATTACTTGGGTATTTGTAAGCCCGGCTTTCAGTTCTTTCAGTACTTTGATTAATTTTAATTTTAAGATACCTCCAGTACTGTACTCATACTTTGGGTATATACTCAGACTCTGTTTTATATTCCAGGGATATGCGTCAAATGAGCAATAACTTTAATGATTATCTACAATTATATGTCGGAGCCGGCCTGGCTCAGTCGGTAGCGCGCTCGAATCTTGATCGTGAGGTTGTGAGTACGAGTCCAGCCGGCGGCAGGTTGGTTTCCTGTCCTTCGGATGAGACAGTAAAAATCGAGGTCCCGTGTCGCAGTTGGTGTCGGCACGTTAAAGAACCTTCACTGCTCAATGGCCGTAAGTGCCGAGCATAGGCTATAATTTGAAGCCCTTCACCGGCATTTGGTGACGTCTCCATATGAGTGAAAGATTTTTGAGTGGGACGTTAAACAACAATAAACAAACAAACAATTATATGTTATGAATATACACAACCGTCCAGTTGCACCATAACTGGTTATGTGTGTTTTCATCCTGAAAATCATAGAACGATAGCAGCTCGAGTATTGAATATGTCCAGATTCTATATATACATGTAATCCTTATGAGGTTATTTTACTAGATAAAAAATACATGTATGTATCTCAAAATTTTATACCTCAAGACTCTTCATTCACATCAGGGATGTTAAATGCAAAATGTCTTCATTTATATCAATGCGCTTATAACATGTAACGTAACACACATGTGTGCGATTTAACGATTTTCTTTTTAGATATGATACAGGCAACCTTTCTGCATTTTCTCAATGTTACATGCGATGCCAGACACCGTTACTACAGACGCGCCTACACTCATATACAGCAGTATATGTGAAATATGGAATATTTTATTAAATAATCTCCCTATATTGACCTCTGTTCATGAACACTTTATGCAAATAGAATGAATTAATATATTACTTTTTACCCTAGATTATGTGGATATAACACAGTAGCATGGATAATTATATTTCAAAGATTATTTCTCGAATGTAATATTGCTATCTTTATTTGATCGGCTTTTATTGTTTATTTGATTGTTTAATGATGTATTTCGCCGCACTCAACAGTTATTCGGTTACATGGTATCAATTATTTTGTAA
The DNA here is from genome assembly GCA_030159075.1 of Atrina japonica. Classification (NCBI taxonomy): domain Eukaryota; kingdom Metazoa; phylum Mollusca; class Bivalvia; order Pterioida; family Pinnidae; genus Atrina; species Atrina japonica. Next base: position 216,638 of record BROG01000047.1, on the reverse strand, counting down.
TGGTGGATGGAAGAACCCGGATACAACGTACGAGAGAAGAACCCACTGGTTAGGGAAACTGACAAACTTTCTCACTAAATAAGCTTTAGTTCCAGTGGGATTCGAATCCGTGCTGAGATCTGATGAAAGACTCTAAAGCGGAATATTGTAACCACTTAGCCACGGATATATATATATATATATATATATATATATATATATATATATATATATATATATATATATATATATATATATATATATATATATGAACTTATGCGGCGTAAATTGTTAGTAAATAAATATTGCGAAATACTCGTTTATTAACAACTCTTGTAATTTATCGGCCACCTGTTTTTTATTATCATTTTCACTTAAAATTTGAAATCTTATTTTTTATAAAGTATTATATTAGGGTTATGAAACTCTTAGAACTCACTGAAGGTCAAAGGTTTCGATCTTCAATGTCACATTCCGTACTGAAATTTGATTGCCTTTCCTACTATCTAAATCTAATGTTAACTTTTTACTATTAAAGAGTAATCTGGCAATGATAATGTCAGCATAAATTCTTTAAACGCAGTAGTGAGGATACAAGAATATCAACGTTATATATTTGTGGAAATAGATATAAAACAAGAATATTTTTTCTGCTAACATCACTGAAAATATAAGATAAAAATTCAAATATTACTTCTCGTGAAAGTACTTAAGCACCAAGTTCCAAATTGCAATACGATAAGACACAACTCTCAGAACAGAACATTCTGTCTGTAACACAGTCTTTCATTGTGATTTTGACGAAAATAGAATAAGCTATATTCATCAAATCATTTTATGTCAGTGTCCTCAAAACATCATATCCAATAACATACCCGACGTAGTGTAAAGTTTCGTATATGATAGATTGGTGGTGGACCGCCCGCGTCCCCGGTGGTATAAATAAAACCCAGTACCTGGTGTTTCCTACTGGCCGATTAGTTTATACTAAAGTAATATTTCGCTCACACAATACCACAATTTAAATTCTAAGCTTCTCAAAATCTAAGCTATTCATTTTACAGTGGATACTACTCTTAGACGGATTTGGCAACATAAATAGATTTATAATTTGGCCTTGTATGACACCACTTTTTATTTCGGAAATATACATGTATATTAAATTCCCGCTCAAGTGATGAAGTCTTACCGACAGAAACGATCGTCTTGAGTCCATTTGGTTTGGACTCCTCTGTAAAATTATAACTTTGGTATTGCTAATAATATTGATAAGTGTTTTACGCCATATTCAACATTTATATGTTGGCGGTCACTTCTCACATGATAGAAAATCTTGTTTGAGTATATAACATTATAGAACTTAAATATGCCTCACTACTAAAAGTAACGCAGGTCTCGAGAAAAGACGAGACTATGAACTTTCAATATATTCGTAAAATAGCAGTTTGTGTAATTCCTGGCGTGTAACAAAGGGTTTTGTCGAGAGGATGTGATACAAGTATTCTCACCTTTACTAGAAGGCCATCGCCTCGTGTTCCATGGGAATCATAGAATTGTGGCAAGTAAACTGATTTTATATGATCTGGAGAGATGTCGCGCTGCATAGATATTATTTTTTACGTTAAATTTGTCCGAATGCCGTTTCTCGGATTTTTTGCCACCACTCTTAGTTTCATAGACACTAGTACCTTGTGAGAGAATTCAAAAATCACTTTCATATTATTGTATTTTATGCTATTTTATCTAATCATGAAATTTTCATACATGTAGAATAGGGTCAATTGATAAAAAAATGGACATTACCTGTTTATTTTCGCTGGTTAATTTTTTAATGTTTCACAAGGTTTACTATCTGGATAATTATTAGCTTGATTCATGTTTTGTGACAAGTATTCTTTGCACATTATTCCTAATTTGTCTGAAATACAACCAAACACAACCATTACAAAGTACACAGCATTATCAAAAATACGCTGAATATTGGATAAAAACACTGGCCTTTGGAAGATCCATAAGTGAGATCAGGTATTATGGCTGGGTTAGTATCCCCGCTGATCGGTCACACCAACCGTGAGTCTGTGGTAAAACTAGACGGATATTCCATATTAGTATGTGTATGTGTATTATATCCCTTAGAAGCTTCTTATCTTATCTCGTCGGTTTTTATTTTTAAAAAACAAAATCCGTGTGTTCTGTTAAAAGTTACGTAACGCAGAGGTTCTGATAGATATTATCCCATGTTTCTTCTTTTTCTTTTCAAATGCTCTGCATTACGATCTTCAGATTAAAGATTTTCAGAATTGTTGTCTTATGAATTGATAAACCATGAATTTGAAATTCATGAAGTCCCATTCAAAAGTATAATGAAATACATTGCACATGAAAATTTGAAATTTGTGTTTGTTTCAATGGTGTTTTAGACTACACATTACAATTTTAAGTTACACGGTGACAGGCGGTTTATATAGAAGGGAGGGTATTGTATGGTTAATTTACTTTTAGTCTTACGAATACAAATACATAATACAAAATACATCAGTCAACATATATATATATATATATATATATATATATATATATATATATATATATATATATATATATATATATATATATACATATACGGCAGGTTGGTTTCCTGTCCTTCGGATGAGACAATAATAACCGTGGTCCCTTGTCACAGTAGGTGACGGCACGTTAAAGAACCCTCAATGGCCTTAAGTGCCGAGCATAGGCCAAAATTTGAAGCCCTTCACCGGCATTTGGTGACGTCTGGTACTCTAAATCATTTTAACTTACTTAAACATAAATGGTCTATGATTATGATATCTTTCAATATACAATGATCGTTGATGACATCGTCGTTTAAGAAGTTTTAAGAAGTCCCCCTCGCAGGAATATCAGATAGTATTCTGGAGCACGACCACAAACAGTGACTCCCTTTCACCAATCGTGCTCTTCATCGAACTTGACCTTTTCACCGAATTTGACCGGTTCATCGAACTAGAAAGGTTTCCATAGAACTTTGCGACGGATGTGGCATACCAGCAGGGGACGCTGACTCCTTCCGAACACCTGGCCCTATCCCGTTAGGGATTTGCAATAGTTCTTCATGATGAGACCACTTGCACATCTAATTCGCCGTGTTCTAATGGACTAGAGTTTCGATTATCAATTCGTACTTCTTCATTTTTACTTCTTTGGAGCGCCCCAAATAACTAATGCTATCGTCAGTTTGTGTCGGTTCGCTTGTAGAACGGATTGCGATTGAACGGGGACATGTTATGTTTCAAAATTAAAACAGAATACGTATCCCATGAATACGACGGTTCCTAATGAATTTCAAAATCACACGTGGTTCGGTTGATTTTTACTTCATTAATTTGTGCGATTTTTGTGCCAAAAACCAGTGGACTTAGTCTTGTCATTTGATTGATAACACATTGCGGTGTACAAGGCATTATCTAAAACGCGGAGTGGAGTAAATTTGAAACATGAACTTGCCTGAAGAACTTTGTGGACATTGGTCCCTTGTTATCTTTATACAAAGGGCAAATTTTGGTTTTGTTGTTTGTTTGTATTGTGTTTTATACCACACCCAAACATTTTTCAGTTATATGGTGGCGGCCAGTTATTAATGGTGGAAGAGAGAACACGGTTACAATGTACCAGAGAAGAGACCATTGGCCTTGTGCAAGTAAACTGACAGATTTACAGATTTAAAAATCAGCTTAGGTTCTAGTAGGGTTCAAACCTGTGCTGACCAGAAGTGAGAGACGTCATGGCTCAAAGCGGGATGCTATTTAACCACTCGGCCACTGGGGCCCCAAAAAGAGCAGACTAAAATGAAATAAAAATACGTCTTCTAGCTCATTTAAAATACATTTTTCAAAAACACGTTTTGTTATAACCACATTTGTGTATCTACTTTTTTTCAATATCAAGTTCATGTATAGATAATCAGATTTTAGACAGAATTAGAAAGAATGATGGAAAATGATCACAATGTACCAGCTTTTCCCCGCATAATTAACTTGGGTTACTGTGGGGAAAACACTGTCTTAACGTAACCGATTTCGTACTTTAAAGCGCGATTTTCTAAGCATTCGGGCACGGAAGCCCGCAGATTTATATATTGCATTACTTAAAATATGTGTTACTTAATAACATTCATTTGACAAAAAATATGAAAAATAAAAAAAAAATTCTAAAAATTATAGGACTGCACAATAGTGAAAAGTAATTAATTTTCATGATTATTTTTCAAATTTGAATCCCCATTAAAACGCGTGAGGCTAAAAGATCTCTTTGTGCCCCTTTACTGGCCGACCTGTTCCTTTATTCATACGAAGCAAACTTCATTCAGAAAATACTGAATCAAAAGAAGAAAAAGCTAGCGGTGTCCCTTAATTTGGCATTTAGATATATCGACGACGTTTTATCAGTTAATAATGATAATAATTTTATACATATGTCAATGCGATATATCCCAGCGGACTAGAAAATAAAGATACAACAGAATGAAGCACACATGCTTCATACTTAGACATTTTAATTATTATTGACACAGACTGAAAATTGGCAACTAAGCTTTACGACAAACGCGACGATTTTGGCTTTCCCATCATCAATTTTCCACATTTAAGTAGTAATATCCCAGTCACTCGCATATGGAGTTTATATTTCACAAATGATTTCCGATATGCCAGGGCGCGTTCAACTTATGAACATTTCATATACAAATGTAAACTACTCACTGACAAATTATTGACACAGATATATCGAAAACTGTGTTTGATGTCAACGTTCCGCAGATTTTACGGTCGGTATAATAGTCTTGTTTGCTATTACTCTGTTTCACTAAGTGAAATGTTGAGCTGCCTTTTCGTTGGCGGTTGTTGAGACGTTTGTACCAATTGTGACGAGGATTCGTTCCTCACGTATTTCATCTGAACTTGAATGTGGTCTCGCGGTGGATGTGGCCGGCCGACGGGGGATGCTTACTCCTCCATGGCACCTGATCCCACCTCTTGGTTTCCAGAGGTCCGTGTTTGTCCATTTTTACCAGATTTGTATTTATATCCTGGACAACAAAAGGATTTATATTTTGGTATCTGAGATTTTTTTATTTCTGTTAAATATGTTTTATAATACTCAAGCAGCAAACCATTAACTTACACAATTTCCAGTATTTATTTTGTTTTAAATCAATGTAATCGTTTTCAACCAATCAAGTTATAGCGAAAAACATAAATTTTGGCGATAGTAAGATATGGACTCTCACACACTGACTGACTCTTCATTTAGGGTTCATTTCAGTCATTACACTGTTTTATGCGTTTTTAATCTTCTGTACTTTTTTTTCTTAGAAATAGCAGCCATGCAATTAGATAAATGTATCTTTGAGTCAAGTTTCCCACTCAGCTTGATTACAAGCCATAGTTTCTTTTGTTGATTTTGTTGTTGTCGTTTTTCTTCATGTACCATAAAATCACGAAAACAATTTATCATACCTTTACTGAAGTATATTTCTAACAATACTTACATGTAGGCTATCCATCAAGACATACATTATTGATTTGTTTAGATATTGAACAGTAATTATCAATTTCACATGAGTATTGTTACTGGAGGATTTCTATATTCAAAGGTGTTTTTACCAGATTTGTACCTATATCCTGGACATCCTAATGATTTATACCTTGGTATCTGAGACGTTTTATATGTAGTAAAAACGATATCCTCCTTCCTTTTACCTTATACCCGCTTTAAAATATCCATTCGGAACAAATATGAAATTTTGAATCTGTTGTTGTCAGATATGAAGAAGAAAGGAAGATGTTAATGTAATTCTATACATTAAATTACTGGCGCGAATCAATCGCAGGCGGTCATGTATTAGTTTTGTAAGTCACGTCAACAATGCAAACATCATCAGAATGACACAATACAAGACGTATATACTATATAGTATTGAGAAAACAATTATCACTGTACGAAATTTATTGTCGATATCGATGTTTTGCTTATATGTAACGGCACTGATAAGATAATGTGCCAGTTTCATTTTAGACAGTATTCTGGAACACGACATTTTGACTCCTTTTCGCCAATCAGATCTAAAACTAATCGATGACAATTTCACCAAACTTGGCAGGTTTCCATGTAACATTTGCGACTGCTGTTGCATGCTAACAGGTCCGAACCACGCTGGAACCTAAGTTGATTTCGTGAGAAGTTTGCCAATTTTCTTGGAGAAGGCCGGTGGTCTCTTTTCGGATACATTGTCCAAGTACATTGCACCCAGGTTCTCTCCTCCACTATTAAAACTGGCCGCCAACATATTAATGAAAAATTGTTGACTGTAAGGAAGAACCATTCAAAACAAAACGAAAAGAAAATCACCATTTGCGTTTCATCTGTACGTTGTGTTATCTCTGAATAAGTAAGAGAAAGTCGGAAAACAACATCAAAACGATTAATGAAATATCTGTGCATGTGATCCCATCCGGGCTTTCATTTCATTTCTTTTTTTATATCTGTCAGTGCTGTTGAAATACCATGCACATACAGAGAGAGAGAGAGAGAGAGAGAGAGAGAGAGAGAGGAAACTACAAATCAAACATATCTCCCCATCCGAATAATTTATATACTCATATCTAAAATATTCAAAAATAATTAACTAATATTAAATATCAAAACTTATAACTTCAAATTATTAAAATTAGAGAGAGAGCATAAATTTAGGTAACTAATTATATTCACACAAAAGAAATCGGTCAAAGGTAAAGCATCTTTAAATTCAATACAAAGGATTCCATACCTGATACAATGCATGTTAATCCTTTTGAAGGAAACTGACATATCAACATTATCTCCCCTTCCGCATAATAAATTTAAATGCATGCAATCTACATGCATCTCAAGTTACGCCTGTGAGGTAATTCTGTGTCAATTGTAGTGAGAGAGAGCATAAATTTAGGTAACTAATTATATTCACACAAAAGAAATCGGTCAAAGGTAAAGCATCTTTAAATTCAATACAAAGGATTCCATACCTGATACAATGCATGTTAATCCTTTTGAAGGAAACTGACATATCAACATTATCTCCCCTTCCGCATAATAAATTTAAATGCATGCAATCTACATGCATCTCAAGTTACGCCTGTGAGGTAATTCTGTGTCAACAAACCACCTCCACCCAAACACAGTCCAGCAATCAAAACAGTCCGCCAGTAGTCAATTGTAGTGCCTGAATTCACACTAAGCATTAATGATAAAAACACTTTGATCGGATAATGTTTGTAAAATTATTCTATTTAGCTTTTTATCAGCGAGTTAAAAGAAATAACCTTGTTCATTGGCGGATATGTATATTTCATTGGTTATTTCCAAATATTTGCGTCATTATACTTTTAAAGAGACGTGTTGCGAGTTTTTTTATAATTATTTTAAAACAGCGTGATCTGCGATTTCAGTACAATAATAACTGATAATGAAATTCACAATGTTTAAAAAAGATTACAAATATTATTTATTGTTATACAAATTCATGTCTTCTAAACATATTTTAACAATAGTGACAGTTACACTATTGCTTTTTGACCGAGGTACCTATAGGTTATTTTTAGAGATACGTTTTGATAAATTATTTCTATATATTGTAACACAGATCAATCACTGCATTTGATTTAAAACCTTAACAACGATTTTTACACAGGGGGTGTAAAATAACTCACAGTGTCATAGACAAGTTTTATGTTCTCTAATATAAAATCTCAGATACCAAAGTGTAAATCTTCAGAATGTCAAGAATGCAAATTTGGTGAACACTGGGCAAACACGGCCCTCTGGAAATCTACAGATGAGATCAGGTACCATGGAGGGAAAAGCATCCCCTGTTGACCGACTACATCCACCGTGAGGCCACAGTCAATCTCAGTTGAAACGTGTGAGGAAAACATCCTCATTACAATTGCTACAGACGAATCAACAACAGATATCAAACAGAGAAATAATACTTAAGTTGCAGTATAGCAAAAGGGTCAATACAAATAATCATGACCATCGTTTTTGTCAATAAGACTTCATCAGTTGAGTTCGACTTAAAAATCCATATGTATGTAAACAAATGTACTTCCGAACGAGAAAGTGCACCATACAAGTCTTAATTAAAAAAAACTAAATGTATAGCCAAATCTGTCTACGAGTAACCACTGTAAACACTATTTTAGCTTTTAAGTAAATATCATTAACAATATCAAAGTTATAGTTTTAAATTTTAAAATTATAAACAAATGTAGAAAATGCTCAATTATACGACTATAACTTATTTACTTGATAATCTTCTGGTAATCTCTGAAGGGATAACTGGAGAGTAATTTTGAGTTGTATACAGATTAATTATTTCTAATGTTACAACAGCTAGTTTTATTTTCAAAGCCACTGACAGTTTGAGACTGAACTAAATATTTCAACATCGACACAAAATTTTGAAAAAATAAGCAGTTATACTATATACCTGGTTATGTTTTTTTTAGATTTGTTTGAATTACTAATTATGAAATGGTAATTAAGAACACTATATTAACTGATTTATATGTTTACCAAGATAAGGAAAATAGAAACTGATCACCGAGGGCAATAATCGCATACAGGTGTCAAGCCAACGAAGAGTGGTATTTTAAAAAGTCAAGTCATACACGCGTGATGGAGTACTTATTCCCCCATGACATTTATCCCACCTCTGAGTGTTTATCCAATATTCGTCAGATTTGTATGTTGTCTCCAGGACATTCTATAGGTTGATACTCTGATATTTGTTATTTTTATATTGGTGTAATGTCTGCAAATTCCTTACTGTTATATAGTGTTAATTGACTTAATTCAGTTGGCCGAGATACCAAAATAAAACTATATAAAAACCTCAGATACCAAAGCATAAATCAATAGAATGTCCAGGACATAGATACAAATCCGGTAAAAATGGACAAACACGGACCTCTGGAAACCAAGAGGTGGGATCAGGTGCCATGGAGGAGTAAGCATCCCCTGTCGACCGGTCACACCCCGCCGTGAGTCCACAGTCAAGTCCAATGAAACACGTGAGGAGTGTATCCTCGTCACAATTGGTACAGACGTCTCAACAACCGCCAACGAAAAGGCAACTTAACATTTCACTTAGTGAAACAGAGTAGTCGCAAACAAGACTATTATACCGACCGTAAAATTTGCGGAACGTTGACATTAAACGCGGTAAAACATCTGCAAATTCCTTACTGATATATAGTGTTAATTGACTTAATTCAGTTGGCCGAGATACCAAAATAAAACTATCTAATAATCCTGTTAATTTGATGTGTAGTAACTGAAAATTATTTTATAGTATGTAAATGTTTCTTAAAGAGGCATTAGCTGGGTGTTCAAAAACAAATCATTTCGATATTCTACTTTTACTACTTGTACTTGATGTACAATAACAAATAAAAGCTATACACAAGTATACAATTTTTTTCTATTCCTATATATTTTTTTTAAAATGACGTCAAGTCCAGTGCAGTATTCATATACAAATAGTATGGTTGAGTTAATAAATTGCAAGTGAAAAAATGCCAAATCAGGTTTTCTCAAGCAGTTTTCATAAGATATATAGGAATTCAAAAATTTGTATGCCTGTGTATAACTCTTTTTTGTTATTGTATATTAATATTATAGACATAATACCAAAGTTATAGTGCTCAAGACGATACCGTTTCTGTCAATTAGACGTCATCAGTTGAGCTCCAATTTGAAAAGTATGTGTTTTTCTAAAGATAAAGTGGTGTCATACAGGGCCAAATAATATATCTAAAAGTATAGCCTAAATCCGTCTAAGAGTAACCACTGTAAAAATGACTATCTTAGCTTTAGAAAATTTTCGAATTTAAATGGTGTCAACAGTGCCAAATATTCCTTTAGTATAAGATGAACAACTTGGTACCCAAAATACCAGGTACTAGGTTTATGTATACCCTCGGGGACTCAAACGGTCCACCTGCAGTGGCAACGACCTAGTGGTTATAAATATTATAGACATAATACCAAAGTTATAGTGCTCAAGACGATACCGTTTCTGTCAATTAGACGTCATCAGTTGAGCTCCAATTTGAAAAGTATGTGATTTTCTAAAGATAAAGTGGTGTCATACAGGGCCAAATAATATATCTAAAAGTATAGCCTAAATCCGTCTAAGAGTAACCACTGTAAAAATGACTATCTTAGCTTTAATAAATTTTCGAATTTAAATGGTGTCAACAGTGCCAAATAGTTTAGTATAAGATGAACAAACTGGTACCAAAATACCAGGTACTAGGTTTATGTATACCCTCGGGGACTCAAACGGTCCACCAGCAGTGGCAACGACCTATATAAATATTATAGACATAATACCAAATTTATAGTGCTCAAGACGATACCGTTTCTGTCAATTAGACATCATCAGTTGAGCTCCAATTTGAAAAGTATGTGTTTTTCTAAAGATAAAGTGGTGTCATACAGGGCCAAATAATATATCTAAAAGTATATTAATCTAAATAGTAAAAAAAAAGAAATAAGAAATTTAAAAAATGACACAGTTAATGCCCCTTGAATTATAATTCCATGAAAAAAAAACGTGTTCCTAATAGCAGAATGTAGTTTTCTTTTTTTTCACTTCAATGAAATGATAGAAAATGAAAGGCTTTTGACAAAATTACATGCCCTGTGTTAAATATCACATACAAAATTACATGCCCTGTGTTAAATATCACATACAAAGTTATATGCCCTGTGTAAAATATCACATAGAAAATTACATGCCCCGTGTAAAATATCATATACAAAATTACATACCCTGTGTAAAATATCACATACAAAATTATATGCCCTGTGTAAAATATCACATACAAAATTATATGCCCTGTGTATAATATCACGCAAAGAATTACATGCCTTGTGTAAAATATCACATAGGAAATTAAATTCCTTGTGTAAAATATCACATACAAAATTATATGCCCTGTATTCAATATCACATACAAAAATACATGCCTAGGGTAAAATATCACATACAAAATCGCATGCCTTTTATAAAATTATATACCCTTTGTAAAATATCACATACAAAATTAAATGCCCAGTGTAAAATATCACATACAAAATTAAATGCATTGTGTTAAATATCACATACAAAATTAAATGCATTGTGTTAAATATCAGATACAAAATTACATGCCTAGTGTTAAATATAACATACAAAATTGTATTCCTTGTGTACAATATCAAATACAAAATTACAAGCCCTGTGTAAAATATCACATACAAAATTACATGCCCCCCTGTGTAAAATATCACATACATAATTACATGCCCTTTGTAAAATATCATATACAAATCATTTTGTGTACCGTATAACTCATAGTTCAAGGTTTATCTCAACCATCAACAAATCATAAAATTAAAAGCTGTACAATTTACCAAGATATAAACACAGCTATCGATAAAGTCGTATCTGCATTTATTTTCTAAAACAAAAATGTAAAGCTACATGTACATATGTTATGCACGTTGTATTAACCAGCGCGTGTACGTACACGTGCATCATCACAAGATATCTGTGCTTGCTTGTCAAACAAATTGCGTTTCACCTTGAACTCGATGAACTCAAAAATTGAAATATACAAAAGTGAGACAGATGTTTTGACGTTATCCGGAACTCCCGAATTTGTCGTCTTGTATTCGTTTCTCATTAGCTATCAATTTCTACTTATTATTGACGACACAGTAGACACATTACGTAATGATTTAAGGAGTTTAATACGACGTTGTGGCGATGGAAACTAGATTGTACCTGGTTGGTATGTCGAGTCACTTCGTATATTGTCAGCATAACAGGAAATAGCCAAATCAATTAGTACAATTTCTTTTTGCACACGCCATTTTGTTGTATTCGGCATGGAAACGTTTAATGCAATAGAAGATTCTGAATGTAACTCAATATAACGCAAATTGATGTTAGGCAGATCTAGATGTAAACTAGAAGTAAATACAAATAAATCAAAAGTCATTATATTCAACTCAAATGGCAAAACCCATAAGAACTGTTTTAAATCCAATAATGAATCCCTGGTAACAGTTAAATCATACTGGTGTCTTGGTATGACACTGCAGTACACAGGGAATCTTAAACTATGCAGCTCATTGTTTTTGGGAAAGTGAAGAAAACCCCTATTCAAAAATATAAAAAAAACCACTTGGACTTAATAACACATCCAAGTTACTAGAAAGATTATTTGATGCCCATGCTGTTCCTATTGCTCTATATGGTAGTGAATTGTGGGGATTGGAAAACAAGACAGAGATTCAGATCCCTTTGAACACTTGCAATCTAAATTTGGTAAAGATATTTTAGGAGTACATTGCAAAAGCATCAAATGATGCATGTCTAGCAGAGCAGACTGCCCCTATATTCTAGAATAGAGTCCTCAGCAATGAAATATTGGCTCCATATACTAGAGTCAAATAATTTATTCATCTCAAAAATATATACAAAGCAACTGAAAAAAAACAACTCTTAGATAATAAATATGAAAAACCTTATTTCAAAACTTGGTTTCCATTTTATTCATCTAAACTTTTGATATTAAGACTTATCTTACACGCATCCATGAGAGAATTAAGGATACAGCCTTTCGAAAGCAAGAACCTGATATCCATCAAAATAAGAAATTAAACTTCTTTAAACTAATATATAAACCTAATAGAAGATCCCCATATGTTGATCTCTGCAAATCGAAATGTGATAGATCAACAGTATTTAAGTTCAGGATAAGCACCCATACTTTGTCAGATGATAGAGGGCGCTATTTAAATATACAGAAGCTGGAATAATGGTGTTGTTGAAGACGAATTACATGTTAAAATGTCCTGCTTATACATACTTGAGAGATAACCTCATCAAGAAAATAAATAATGTACTTTTGAACAAAAAATTACTTTTTATCGTACAATTTTATGATTTCAATTCTAATTAGTAATTCCGCAAAAGTAATAAAAATTGACGTGAACTACTTAAATGAATGCTTGTTGGTGAGAAACTCGTTACTGAAAGACACATGATTTGTCTCATTCTTGTCTCATCCACTGTCACTCCTTCGCTGTACATATTTCACTGTAATTTGTTTGTATTTTGTTGCCAAAACCATTTATTGTTAATGATCCATTTTTCAAATCAGTTTCATATCTTTGCAACTCGATGCAGAGTTGAAGAGAATGGTTCCAAGTTGCACAAAGTAAAGAATCTTCAAGTGTTTCATCCTCTTTTGAAGAGTAAAAAAATCATAAACAACACTTTTAAGTTCTAGGTTAGGTCATAGGTACTTTTAAGTGCTAACACATATATACATACATAATGCTCATTTGATCAGGTATCAAGGGTTTGTTCGTTGTATTGATTTCTCAAACTGAACAGTAAACAGTGCTCGTTTTAAGTAACCATGATCACGCGCGGCTGCTTATAGATACGGCATTTTAACACAAGTAAAATATTATGCTTGTTATTCATGAGAGGTCTACACAGGACTCGACTGTTTTTAGTCTACGATAGAGGTATTTACTAGGTGATGCTTTAAACCTGGTGCTGTTCCGCAAGAACGTTCGCGCATATTTTATGAACCATTGGCGCGTACGAATTTGAAGAGCAAATGTCAATTGCGTTTTCTATTTCTGAAATGTACAATATTTCTTTTCATTGCAAAGGTTAAACCAAGAATTTATGTTAATTACAAGAAATTTCCCCCAAACTGTACTAATTACGATAAAACGTTAAATATGGAAACACTAGTTAAATAGAAACGAAAGCATATCAAACTGTTTGGTCTGGAAATTTTGTTTCTATGACATAAGCGGTCCTAATATTTTATGAGAATTCATTACATGTATTAGTGTATCATGTATTTTTATAATTAAAATAATATTATATACATGTATAGGTCTACCAAGGTAAATTGGCACATGTTTACAAACAAAACGAGTCTAAATTAAATCAAAAAAGGGGTGGACAAGCTACTTGTCATCACAAAAGTATTAGAGATTCAGTAATGCGTGCAAGGCAATATATGTTTTACCATTTTCAAGGTGTGGTCATATGCAATTCCATGTCCATAAATATAATCCTTGCTGTATATCATATCCTGTTTACAAATTACTACCGATTTCCTTTTTTTAGAGGTCATCGTTTCAGTATAAAATAAATATTTAACTGGCCGGTAATATAGCCTTAGGTTTATACCCTTAATACCCATAATTATGTTTTGATGTGTGGTAATTGCCGAGTGTAAACACACTGCATGACGATTTTTCCCAACTCTCACAGGAACGTGACTGGAAAATTTTGACTCTCAATGATCGAGTTATATCATTTTACGGTTGTAATATGAAGTAAACAATTGGTCGTTACTTGGATTTGAACGATTGCTGGTCGAAGAGAGCAGGTAATCATTATAGAATGAACATAAGAAACAAGAGCTTATTGTAACAGGGTACTGTTACATGATGTCCCCCAAACGGTGGAGCAAGTTGTGTTGATATCAACCAGCATTTATTACGTACCAATCTGCAATTGTTCTTCATAGGTTTTGAGGAATAAAAGCTATAAGGCTGAAATCGCAATTAATGCCAGTAAATTTTAAATTTCATAAAAGTCAGACGATGTTAACATTTTGACCAATCAGAAGCCCCGGTTGTAATAGACAGCAACAAAACCAGTACCACTGAATTTGCAATCCCTGATATCGATAAATTCCAAATTTCATCAAAATCAGACAATGTTGAAAGTTTGACCAACCAGAAGCTTCGGTTTGCTATAGACGGCAATGAAACCCATGTCACTGAAATCAAAATCTGACAATGTTGAAATTTCAACCAATCAGAAGCCTTAGTTTGCCATAGACGGCAACGAAATCCATATCATTGATATCGCAATCCCTTGATGCCGATAAATTTCAAATATCATCAAAATCTAACGATGTTGAAATTTTACCAATCAGAAGCCTCGGTTTGCCATAGACAACAACGAAACCCATATGATTGACATCGCAATCAATTGATACCCATAAATTCCAAAGTTCATCAAAATCGGACAATGTTAAAATTTCGACCAATTACAAGCCTCGGTTTGTCATAGACGGCAACGAAACCCATATCATTGATATCGCAATCCCTTAATACCCATAAATTTTAAATTTCATCAAAATCGGACAATGTTGAAATTTCGATCAATCAGAAGCCTTGATTTGCCATAGACGGCCACGAAACACATATCATTGAAGTCACAATCAATTAATACCCATAAATTCCAAATTTCATCAAAATCGAACAATGTTGAAATTTCGACCAATCAGAAGCCTCAGTTTGCCATAGACACCGTCTTTTTATGACATCACAACACACTTTGTGCACATCTGCACATCCAAACTTATAATCATATAAAGTTTCATTACAGTCCGTCCAGTAGTTTCAGAGAAAACATGTGGACAAGTTTTGACCAATCAGAAGCCACGGTTTGCCACATTACGTAGTGCACATCTGCACACCCACACCTATCATCATATGAAGTTTAATTAGAATCCGTCGAGTAGTTTCCAAGTAAACGTGCAGATAAATTCAGCACGGAAAGATAGAAGAAGAAAAGAAGAAGAAACTTCATTTGAAGGACATAATGAGGCAAGGGGGATGTTTAAAACGGTCGCTAAGGCGGATCAGACTGTAAACAAAAATAACCCTTGAAGCCAAATTTTATCCAAAAGACAGGATCTATAAATCTAATCCCGTTCCTCGATGTAAATCAGATGTGGATACTTACAAATTCTAAACAACTTTTAGAAAATCTGAAGGCACACAATTTGTTCTCAAATTCATAGTATCAAAACATACGATTTTTCTATGCTTTACACAAAAATTCCACATGGAAAATTGATAGAGAGACTTTTTGATATCATCGACAACTGTTTTTTCACTAAAAGTGGAACTCGAAAATTTAAATATCTAGTCTTTGGTTATTATGATACATATTTCGACAACATATTCATATGAAGCAGACTTCATTCAAAAGCTGATGAATCAGAAGAAGAAAAAGCAAGCGGTGGCCTTTAATTTGAAATTTAGATATATCGACATTTGTTCGTCAAGAAATTGTAGCTTTATGCGAGTTTGACGTTATAAGGGGGGTGATGACGAGAGAGAGAGAGAGAGAGAGAGAGAGAGAGAGAGAGAGAGAGATGAACATGGATGATTATTGTTCAGTAGACAATGAACAAAGCCGGTATACATTGGACCCCTGAAAATCAACCAAATTCTCGGTGGAATCATAATATTTCTAGTCCTTAAGTTGTTTTATGTACTTAAACTGGACATTTAGGAACTCCAAAATCGATAATGAAAATAAAAACTAATTGCATGTTCGGTCTCAACAACATGAATTTATGAGTATTTCAATTTAACATTCTATACCGGTAATATTTCAGTCACGAGACTACAGTTTTAACAGTACAAGGTCATGTCAAGATTTATAACCTCAACAAGAGGTCAAATACGGCCATTGTATGGGACTGGATAAAAATGATAGCATTATATATTATGGAAACGCTCTTGTTTTACTGGGTAAACAAGAATAATTTAATGGAAGGTACTTCATATTATAGTTCACCTCGTTTCAGTTTTTGTTGTTTATAGCTCATTTCATCATTCTTTCTGTACAATATGTTTCAAAAGTGTGACTGTAAATTCATTTGAATTATGTTAGTCTAAATTACAATGAAGTAGATATCACCATGGCGTTGACAGTAGGAACTAAATGAAGAGTCATTCGTGGGTCATTGTGGATATTTGCATAATATCTGTTCCTCGGCTCGTGTGTCAACACATCTGCACTTTTAAAATTCACGACTTCTGTTTCCAATTCCTCACAAAGTATGAATATATGTATAATGCATATATGACATTGTTCCTTTGTTATGACTACAATACTCAGTACATTTGAACTTTCACCTAATCGTGTTGACCTCTGCCAATAGTTAGATCATCGCACTTTAAAACACGGCATGTTAACCCTTTAAACCCTACAGGCCATAATAGACTGGTCTAAACAATAGAATAGACCATACCATCTAGATACATCTAGGGCTGAAAGAGTTAAATCTAGTCACTATGTGTTCGAACCTACTGTATGTCCCAGAAAATCTCGGGGACTCCATAATGGTAGTGGACGGGAAATGACTCATTTGTAGATGTTTAATGGGGTAAATAAAGATTTAGAATCGTAGCAAAAATTTTAAAAACTAGGCCAAGAAATTCCACGAATTGGGGATGAATTCTCGTTCCTTAGGCCTAAATGTGAAGTGTTTTCCTGAAAGTGATCTCTAAAATAGCGTTACGTTGGGACAATATCCATGCGATCATCAATTACACACAGTCGTAACAAAAAACGTAAGTATAAAAAGCAGAAAAAGATATTAGCGTCTTTACACAATTTACAAATAAATATAATACAAGACAAACACGGATCTTTGGGAAGTTCTGAGGTGGGATCAGGTGCCATGTAGGAGTAAGCATCCTCTGGCGATCAGCCATATCTGCTGTGGTAATCAAATCGAAAATAAAAAAACAAAAAACAAAACTCATGGTCACCAACAGTAAACATGATATCTCTATATTCTTTCTTACCAGTAACTCAACATTTTGATAAGGTAAAAAAAAGAACCAATGCATAATCGAAACTCCGAGTCCACTAGAATACGACAAACTAGATACAAAGGATGGTCTCAACATGACAAAAATCGCCATTCCCAAACGAGATAGGACCAGGTGTCCAGAATGAGTCAGCATCCTCTGCCAGCATGTCACACTCGTCGCAAATGCTACACGGAAACCTCTCAACTTCTGTGAAAATGTCATCAATTAGTTTTAGATATGATTGACGAAAGTGAGTCACTCTATATGGTCATGCTCCTGAATACTATCTAACATTCCTGAGAGGGGCTTCGAATGAAAAAATTGAAAATATATGAAACACGATACTTGTTAATCAGGATATATTCACAGTAAAATGTTAACTTCAAACGACAAATTTTCACATCTTTGAAATGACAAATGATCACGTCAAAGTATTAACATAATTTAACAGATATAAATACCGCGTTTTGGTGACATAATAATATTAGTAGATTTATAATGTAAAAGGTCTGCGACAGGGAGACCAATTAATTGTCTTCTTGTTTAAGATGATTTGTATTTGTTTGTTGGAATGTGTTTTATGCCACACTCAACAATTTTTCAGTCATATGATGGCGGCCAGTTTTCAATGGTGGAAGAGGGACCACGGTTACCACGCAACAGGGAAGATACTACCGGCCCGAAAATAAATTGGCAAACTTTCTCACAAAGTCAGCTTAGGTCCAAACGATACTCGAAGCTACGCTGACCAGAGGGCTATCGTGGTTTAAAGCGCGATGCTCTTACAACTCGGGTACGTTAAATAAGTTAGAAGCATCCATTTCATGTGTCAGGGTCCAAATCACATTTTCTGGGGGGGGTTTGGGGGGGTGTTGTTGTTGTTGTTGTTGTTGTTTTTTCTCTCTTATTTGGGACGGGGGTGTTTGTTCATCTGATGTAATGATATTTTACGCCATTCTTGACCATTTTATATTTATATGTTGGCTGAATGAAGATAAGAGACTTGGTTGTTTCAAGCGCGATGCTCAAACCACTCGGTCCATTCGGAGTGTTAATTAAAAACAAAGATTTGTAATTGTAATGCCGGTGTTGCTGTTTATATAGAATTTAATGTACAAACTAAAGGCCAATGGAAATGTCTGAATCTCTGTCAACTAATGTTATTGACATCTTATACAGTTCTTAACGATAAAGTGGGTCTCCGAATCAGAGTGGTTTGAGCATCGCGTTTAAAACCAGGAAGCACTTCACCTCTGTTCAGCTTGGGTTTAAGCCCCACTGGAATCTCAGTTAATTTTGTGAGGAAATTTGACACTTTATTTGCAGAGGGCTTGTTGTTCCAAGGTGCATTTTAACAGCATTTTAACCGGATTTTCTGCTCCACCATGTAACTGAAATATTGTTGATCTTGCCGTGACACGACAATAACACTATAAAGTGAAACATTATTTCTCTAATAAACACCGTGTAATTAAACATTACAAAACTCAACTTACATCAAGGTACATGTATTTTACAATTCCAAATTCATTTCTTTCATTGGGTTCTATGTTCACCTAAACATTTACAGTTATTCGGAGGCGATCAGTTTAAATGGGGGACAAGAGAACCCGGTTATGTGTACAATTCACCTTCAGAAAGGTCCTACTACTTTCCCACAACAGATTAGCCCTCTAGCATGCAACCGTTCTTGAACTCAAATTAACTAGATGTGAGACACTTCATGATTTAAAGCGCAATTATTTTACCTCTCGACCAGCCAATTACATATTATCACTGCATTTGATTAAATATTGTAGAATTAAGCAGACGATAATTTCTGTCTTTGACGGTATATGTTTAGGCAAATATATAAAAAAAAATTCAGATACCGAAGTATAAATCAATAGAATGTCCAGGACATAGATACAAATCCGGTAAAATAGACAAACACGGACCTCTGAAAACCAAGAGGTGGGATCAGGTGCCATGGAGGAGTAAGCATCCCCTGTCGACGGTCACACCCGCCGTGAGTCCACAGTCAAGTCCAATGAAACACGTGAGGAGTGTATCCTCGTCACAATTGATACAGACGTCTCAACAACCGCCAGCGAAAAGGCAACTCAACATTTCACTTAGTGAAACAGAGTAGTCGCAAACAAGATGATATAACAGCTTCACCATGATGTACATGGCATTACATTATAACAATGTACACATCAGCACGCTTGACAGCTACATGTGGTAAGTATGTACATTTTGTGCCGCTAGAAATGTAAAGTATATACAAACTAGCACGTAATAAATTTGACGGTAGTCAATGTATATTTCAACAAATATTTATTTATATACCTCCATGTGTTTGTTTGTTTATGTTGTTTAACGTCCCACTCAAGAATCTTTCACTCATATGGAGACGTCACCAATTGCCGGTGAAGGGCTTTAAATTTTGGCCTACGCTCGGCACTTACGAATATCATATATATTGTGTTAATTTGTTAGGCTCGCTATGGACTCGGAAATCTGCGAGCAAAATAAAATTGCCAACAAAGATGCAATTCTAAGATGTTTGGTAATTTTACGTATCAATTTATGTACATGCATCATAACTTTAGGAAACTAGGACGATCACTTGATTGGTAGAAATTTCAGGGCGACTTTGCTGTTATGTGGGACCCTACTCAAGCTGTGCGTTTGATTTTGATTTTTTGAATCTCTTTTTTTGACGTCATCCTCATCAATATTTCAGTTTTATGGAGGCAGCCAGTGTTTTATGGTGGAGGAGAGAACCTAGATACAATGTCCCCGGTAAGAGAACTAAACAGTGCTCAGTAAGTTGCTGCTGTGTGTTATGTTCCTTGCTAAACTTAGCCTTCTGTGACTGTGTTATAGTTTTTACTTATGTGAATGACAATGTATGTAACCAAACAAGAGATCCCAGAGGGATCTTGGCGCACACCATCGAATGTTCTTCATTTGATCTATGACAGACTGTACTTTTCTCTTATTTTGTCGCTCAACAATGAATTTGATCTAAAACCTAAATGTCTCTCGAAGGCTTTCTCACAAGATTATAACAATACCAAATATAAACTGCTATAATTCAAGATAGCTTAACCATACCTGTCAACTTGTAAAAGTGAAAATGCTGGTCATTACCTGCATTGTGTAGTAAGTGTATATTTCAGGGGTGTGGCAGTACCCCAACATACACTACTGAATGTGTTTTCCCATAACAATCAATAATATATTTGGTTTAAGGATATGGCTGTGAATTGTTTTTAAGTGATAAGTGAAAATGTATATTTTGGGGTGGGGCAGGACCCGCATATGCACCACTAAATGTGTCTCCCCATAACAATCCAAAATATATAGGTTTAAGGGTGAGGATGTGGACGATTTTTAAGTTATTAGTAAAAAAAAAAATTTCAGGGGGTGGGACAGGACCCCCAATGATCATACACCAATGAATGTGTCTACCCATAACAAACAAGAATGTACATGGCTTAGGGTAGACATGTAAATGGTTTTCAAAAAATACATAATAAAATTTCTAAAATTGTCAAAATCAAAGATGGCCGCCTGGCAGCCACTTTGTGATCCGACCCTACTGGAAATGTACACTACACAACTAGACCTCACGGAAAAGCTATGTGTCCAATTTCATAATGATCCCTTCAGATCTTTCTGAGAAATAACGATACAATCTTTAATTGGCAAAATCTGAGGTGGCCGAATGGCAGCCATTTTGTTATCTGACCCTCCTGAAATTGTACAACTAGACCTCAAGGAAAACCTATGTTTCAAATTTCATAAAGATCCCTTCAATACTTTTTTGAGAAATAGCAGTAACAATCTTTAATTGTCAAAATCCAAGATGGCCGCCTGGCAATCATTTTGTGATCCGACCCGCCTGAAAATGTACAGTGCACAACTAGACCTCAAGGAGAACTTATATGTCAAATTTCATAAAGATCCCTTCAATACTTTTTTGAGAAACAGTGATAACAAGAATTTTTTAAGGTCGGATGACAGACCATGGATGCAGGGCGATTTGAATAGCCCCCATCTGTTAATGGTGGGCTAAAAAAATATCAACACATTAGACAGTTACAATTGTTATATTCATACTTTAAATTCCCTATACAAACATTAAGAATATAAAAAATCTCAGATACCAAAGTATAAACCACTCGGATGTCCAAAATTTAGGTACAAATCTGGTAAAAAAAAATGGACAAACATGAACATCTTGAAATCAAGAGGTGGGATCAGGTGCCATGGAGGAGAAAGCATCCCCTGTCGATCTGTAACACCCGCCATGAGTCCACAGTCATATTAAAATGAAATATATGAGGAACGAAGATAAGTAACAATCTTGCTATTAAACATTGTCCACAAAAACTGTCAACCCTTGTGCGATTGCCATGGTGGCATTTCAAATTTCCCGTAATTTTTATATAACTGCAACTTGATTTGCTAATGTTGCAAGCCCAACGAAGAAACTGAACATATTTTTTATGTCAGCCAGCTGATTCGCTAGTTCCAATGAGAAACAGCTGACAAAAATTCTAAATGTCTGACAGTAAAAACACAGCAAATATTATGAAGGTCGTTGTGATGACCCTTGGAGATTATTGAGCAAATAGTGGTACAACTGTAGTGTACTGCAACAAATGTTTGAATCATCTCATAAGGACATTTACAGCAATTTTGTTGGCACCCTTGCTCCTGACTATAGGCCTCCGCTTTGTGTCAGGCAATAGTCAAGACCTTGGGTGCCTGCCCTCAGATCCAGTCAATAATTGTATATTTTATCCAAGCCTGAAAGAAATACTCAGTGGTTAGATAGGTTAATTACCAGTTGAGCCATGCATTTGTCAATGTGATAATTTTCTGAACACATGACTTCATTTTTTGTGACCTTTTTTAAAATTATCAAAGTACTGATTGGTTAATATTCAGCTAAATACCATACTTCCTCAATAAGTAATATTTACTGATTGTTTACAAGTCTAGTTTGTATCAATATGCAAAGCATTTGATATTTGATTAAATATCAAAACACAAGAAAATATTTTACCATATTTTATTATGAAAGTAATATTACAAAATATTTGGAATTGTACATATTTCTGCGAACATGCCAATAATTGCGTTCACGTAAATGATTATTTATATTTATGTATGGAATCATGTGTGTTTGCTATGTTTAACTCCAATAAATGTCATTAACACTATTTGACGACACAGTTACCTACAAAAAAAGCTGCATACCTACAAAAAGAATAGGCGTCAATAAATTCTCCTATGATCAAATAACTGAAAGGTCAAAATAAAAAAAGGTACTTTTAAATTGGGCAAAAATT
Source organism: Atrina japonica (assembly GCA_030159075.1). Classification (NCBI taxonomy): domain Eukaryota; kingdom Metazoa; phylum Mollusca; class Bivalvia; order Pterioida; family Pinnidae; genus Atrina; species Atrina japonica. Next base: position 193,563 of record BROG01000047.1, on the reverse strand, counting down.
TAAATATCTGAATTGCAGCAAAACTTTTGAAATAGAGGCATTGCTATTTTGGAGAACATTTTTATCTTGGATTCTGAAAATAACGAGTCAGTGGCTTGTGTGCAGCAGTGTGAAAATATACATAAATGCTGAAAACGGTTTACATCTACTTGTGTAAAACTGATACTAACCGTGATGATATCAGCAAATGTAGACAGGACAAAAGTGTATGTTTTAAAGATTTGAAATACAGGTCTTGTACGTGTAACATAAAATGTTTGTAACATTTGGGGAAAATGACACAATCATATATTATACAATTAGAAAAAGGTTGATATACTCAAAAACAACGAAAAAGTTAAAAATAGAAATTAACATCCCATAATTATATATCTAAAAATACTGCAATTTACCGATATATGCAATTTCTTTTATTAATATTCTACTTAAAAAACAAATCTTTCGAATTACTTTGACCATTCCAATTCAGTCAATAAAACAGTTGTATTACATAATGTCTATTATTATTATTATTTCTGGGATCAATGAAAAAAATATTTTTATCTGATGTAATTTATCTACATATATACAAATCTTTATGCTACAAATTCTATGAATCTACAGAAATATACATCTGTACAACATGATGTGAAGTTTGAAATAAAAATCATAAGGAATGGCACATAAAGTGTTGAAAATCTTAAAATTTCAGTTTTTATCTAAATTTCAGAAATTACGAAATCTTTTTTTTTTTTTTGTAACCTTGACAAATCAAACCCTACAGAACAAAGACAAAGTCTTAAAAAATGATGTCAGAGGTTCTATTTTAGTCACTGTCAACCAATCATCTTTAAGCTTTTATATTAACTACTGTCAAAAGCATATCTACTACCCTCTGAAAGGATTTGATTGGTTATTTAAGTTTACACTATTTATAAGCTACACAATAACTTCTCCATTTTCACTCATATATCACTTTCAGGTTTTTTAATGGGTAGTTTCTACTAAATATTGAAGAACGTTTTAAGAAATATATAATTATATTCTTATTGATGAACGTTTTAAGAACTACATATTTATATTCCTGTTTGTAGAAGCTGTAGTGTATATTAATCAGCTACAAAATTTACATCTCTGTCCCAATATATACTGGACATTCTATAGGATTTCTATCACACTTGTCTCTGGAATAACGGGAGAAGTTTTTCTGATATCAAATTGCTGGCCTGTAAATGTTGACAACAAAATGAAATCGTAACAGCAAAACTTTTTCTGATATCAAATTGCTGGCCTGTAAATGTTGACGACAAAATGATATGATAACAGCAGAAATTAGAACATGGTCAAATGAACCGATTTTGTTCATTACCCCATTTTGTGGGAATCATTTTGACGCTCAAAGTTACAGGACGGATGCTATCAGAAAATGTTCAATACCATTAATTTGACCGTGCAAATAAAATGTTTTATGATAAATTCTCTGTTCTTGATTATTATTACTTATAGTCATGTATGACACTACTAATGAGCATTCATATGGTGTCATCCACTGTTTCTAGTAAAATTGAAGAAGTACCAATCAATAATCAAAACTCAAGTCCATTATAACACGACAAATTAGATGTGCATAGACTTACAAAATACCTATCTTTCATATCATGTCTTTTCCAAAATACTTTGAAATATATGTAATATACAAAATATCAAGTTAAACATTGAGACTGATTTTCTTTTGTTTTACAATATTACTTCATAATTGCTTGTTTTGATTTGATTAAAAAGGGGAAATAATAGTTTTTAAAAATATTAAGTTTTGTACATTACAGGCTGTATTGACAAGTTGAAATAGATTTTCATTTGATAAAATGAACATTAATAATTTTTTCAGAGTTCAACCATTCAGATCTAAAAATAACTCCTAGAGTCTGACAAAGACTAATTTTCTAGTAATGATGAATATTCCCTCAGTAGTATCCTCGTTTGGTTTCTCCTGCAAATCGTAATTCCATCTCCATTTGTTCTTTCATTTCCTGATGTCGGGCAATCAATACTACGCAGAACACAACCTATAATAAAAATGAATAGTAAATTTAATTGAAATGTCCTAAAAATTAGTTTTCTTGTTTTTGAAAAACTTGAGACATACCTATCTATCATAAAATATAATCATTATAATACCTTACCAGACAAAATTTTGAGCTTTTATACAATGGATATCTTAAGCTTTAGTTTGTTTACAAAATATTGTGTTAGCTTCTCATTTTAACTTTTTTAAGACAAACAAAACGATTCTTTTAAAGCTTTAAAGGGGCATTAGCTGTGTTTTTTATTCAAAATTCTGTTTTCCTTTTTCCTGACTTAGATTGATATACAATACAAAAATATACACAGGCATAAAAATTCTTAAATTCCTATATATTTTGTGAAAATTGCTGGAGAAAACCAGGTTTGACAATTTTTCTATTGTAACTGATTAACTCAACCTAACTATTTGTATATGAATACCACACTGGAAATGACCTTATTTTCACAAAATATATAGCAATATAAGATTTTTCTATGCCAGCGTATAGCTCTTAGTTGTTATTGTACATCAAGTACAAGTAGTAAAGGCAGAAACAAATATTTTTTTTCTGTAAACACAGCTTATGGCCCTTTGTTATTGTATATCAAGTACAAGTAGTAAAAATGAAAAGAGAATTTTTTTTTTGGGGGGGTGGGGGGTAAATAGAGCTAATGCCCCTTTAAACTTACATAAGTTATCCCTTTTATTTACATACAGAAGAACCTCTTTTTATAAACCACCCCACCCACCACTAAAATGTGATCCTATAATACAGGTGGTTTCTCAAAAGAGGTTATACTAAAAGGATTATTTTAAAATGAAGTAGTTTTCAAAATATGATCTCAGATCACAGGTGGTCTTTTGTAAGAGAGATGGCCTTTTATATGAGTGGTCTCTCAAGACAGGTGGTCTTTTGTAAGAGTGGTCTCAGAAGAGAGATGGCCTTTTATATGAGTGGTCTCTCAAGACAGGTTCCACTGTACTACAGAGATCATGTCCAACTTGAAGTTAAAATGCCATGAGGAAAATTTGTCATTTTACCACATAACAGGGGTTATAAGACCCTTCTGGGGCAGGGTCCTGTACCCTTTCAATTGGGACTTTCAATGGGTCAAATTGGGAAAAAATTACTGGTCATTTAATTCATATGAAGTTGTGATTCATTTAACTTCTCTTATTTAACTGACAACATGGTGACAACATGGTGTGCATCTGAAGACTTTGAAGTGCAGCTCATACATGTACTTAAGTCTTCTTTTTATTGTATAACACTGAATGTGAATACCATGGTGAACATAATTGGGAAACGTTTGTTCAAAATTTGGGAAAAACAGCAGATTTTTAATTGGGAATGGGTTGTTTTACCGGACCAACATGTTGATGATATTAATCTCTATATTAGAAGATTTGTTGTCTATTTCTTACACTGTAGCCAAGGGGTATCCACTTATAGCTTCTTTATCTTTGAGGTACGGTAAATTACTGAAGAATTGAAATCAAAATCACATGGCCAAAAACCCTGTGACATCAAGTCGTACTTACATTGAGAAATGTTCGCATGACCCAGAACAGCCACGTAAAGACTACAAATGATAGGCGCTGAAATGAAAAATGTAAACTGAATAAATAAGTTCACACAAAATGTAGCGTTAATGCTTTACGACCATAATACTGTGAAAATGGGGAAATTGTTTACTACACAGGAATTAGGACTTAGTCATTCTGACAAAGCCATATCATTGTATACCTGGACATTTTAGCACTTTTACATTTTTGCGAAAGAAACATTCACCCCGTCTTAAATTCACCCTTATTACCATTGTATCATAGATGGTGTAATGGTTCATGCTTCAATTATTTAGCTTACAAATTTTGCTTTCATTTCAAATTCGCCCTCTCATCTGAGGACGAAAAATGGCAAAAATTAAACAGGAGTGAAAATGTCCAGAGCCTAGCACCATAAAACTTGAGAATTTACTTAAGTCTGAGAATATTCTCAACTTGGCCTGCTCAGCCAATCAAACTTCAGGATTAGCCAAAGTAGAGTACATTTTTTTTACTTAAGTAATTCTTAAATTTTATGGTGCCAGGTATACAGTAATTTTGTCTAAATCAGATTTTGTTGTTGTTTAAATCATGTTTTACATCACTCCCAACAATTCCTCAATTATTCAGCGGCCAAAGTTTAATGAGAGAAAAGCTGGTTACAATGTACACGGGTAGTTACCATCAGCCTTCTGCTGCCGGCAAACTTTCTCACATAATCCAGCGAGACTAGAACCTTCGCCGACTACTAGAAGTCTCGGGTCAGAGACTTGAAAATTCAAAGCCTAAGGTTTTAACCTTTCGACCACGGAGGCCAATTCTACGTGAGTAGTAAGCATAATAAGAAAGTGAAGTCAATAAAACACACTATATTTTGTAATTTTCTGTATGAACAGATTTAATCATTATATACCTTCTGCTAAAATCTCATAATCTGATTGGTTGAGAGAGATGTGAAAATTTTCAATGTCACCCGCTCATTTATCATTTTCAATGTCAATCACTCATTTAACAAAGATAAAGAAGCCAGGGTGACATTAAAAAAATGTAACATACGCCAACGTTTTGCGTATATGGTTAGTGCCAGTGAGCCAGGGTGACATTCCAAAATATGTCACATGCGCCAACGTTATGTGTTACAGTTCGTCCCAGCGAGAGCTTTTCGTCGTAGCCAAAACGTTTGTAGACTATTTGTTTTTTTTTTTTTAGATTGCTGGTTTATAGTTGAGATGTAATATTTCTAGTATATATATATATATTAGATTCCTCTTAATTGCATAGCCAAAATGTCCAAGAAAATTATGCAAATAACAGGAATTTGCAATTAACAGGAATAGTGTATTTTAGTGAACAATGATGATTAATGTGCATCTAGTCCATTCATTTGTATAGATAATACTATTATAAACATCCAACGTACACTAGAAATTGATTCTCATTAAGTATTAGGGTAAAATAAAGTCATAAAGCAAAATTTTCATAAAACATAGCTTGGTATATTCTCATTTCTATAAAAATAGTATTTCCACATGTATTTTTTTTACCATAATCAGTACATTTTCCCACATTTTGGAGAATATTTTATGCAATTAACAGGAATTCTGGGTTTATCCTATGCATTTAAAAGAAATATTGAACATATAAGAGATAGGAAATGGTTTTGTGTTTTGAATTGTTATGCAATTAACAGGAATATGCAATTATCAGGTATGCAATTAAATAGAATCGATTGTATATAAAATTTAATGCCCTCCAAAGGGAAGTGTCAGTATGCAAAAAAAAAAACAATAAAACACTCAAACTTCACAAATTTTGAGTGTTTTACTGTTTTCTCACATATATGTATATATATAGTTGAAGTATGCAGTGAAGGGACTTGAAAAGACTGGCCTTTATAAACAGGTAATCTTTATATAGAGGTGGTCACTATAGCAGGTTTTAATGTTTGTGTATATATATATATATATATATATATATATACACACACACACATACATACATACATACACACACACACACAAAATATGCACTAAACTAGGCCAAATAGTATTAGCCAGAAGATTAGCCAATTACAATAACTTTTAGCCAATCTTGAAAATAATCAGCAAAATGACTAAATTAGCTATGGCAGGCTCAGCCCTTGGTATGTAAATCATGTAAATAAAATCACTGCTGAATGTCTTAATGTTCCGAATTAAATTTTGTTGTGTCAATAACCATTTGTTTCTAAATTAAGTTGTTAGATGTAGAAATGATTTGAATTGATAAAAATTGTTTAGAATATGATAAAACTTTTTTTCACAAAATACCTGGCAAAGTAAAGTCCGTATTACCCAGTAAAGTGCAGTCTCGTGAAATCTTTTTTGATCTGGACAAATTTAAATTTTAGATAATAAAACAAAGTAATCATTCCTACTTGTCATCTTACTGACGAGAATACCTGTGAGGAACAAGATGTGTTTGTGAAAAACAAATGCCCCCGGTCTAAACAAATTTCTAGTGGGACAGAATTACGGACAGAGAGACAAACAGACAGATGGACAATCCAAACACTAGATGCCCCTGATGGACCTTTCAGGCCGGGGGCATAAAAAAATATTTTGCCCACAAATCTTGTCATAACCTTTAATTGAGTAGCAACATCAGTATCAAAATCAAAAGTTCGCTACGTCACCCCACCAAGTTAGCTGAATCGCACTATACCCGGTCCATGTGTTGTTTTTATACTTACGAATGTATTCATGGCGTAGAATGAATATTCAAAGACAGAAAATGCAAACTCCACCACAATGTAGATGAAGAAGAAGATTATGAAAACTTTGTGTGAACGCATGTACATCACAAAATGCTGAAAAGAAAACAAAAAATACATAATTATGAAAATAAACAACATGTAGACAGACCACAAAATAACACGGAGGCGATCGTTCAGGTTCGGTGAAGGTTACGACAAACACAAATCATGCAACCTCCTTTTTGTTCTCGATGATATTTCATTTTTTTTATTTGAAAATACATCATACATGTAATCTATTAATAGAATTATGTCTAATTTTAGGTCTTCGTCATTGCTATCGTAACCTGCAGGTTATGATTATTACTTTTAGCGTAACCTGTAAATAGGTTACAATGATTTCTGTCATTGTGTGGCCTGTGCAGAGATAAAAATAGATAACATAAAATATGAACATGAATTATATACAGTGCAATCTGATCGACCTCTCTTGAGAGACCACCCTTTTTACCACCGAAATGTGGTCTCTTAAGACAGGTGGTCTGTCTAAAGAGGTTCGATTTACAGAGATATATAACAGAATGGGTTTGAAAATGTAATCCCAAAAGACAGGTGTTCTTTCATGAAATTACAATTTAGTCCCTCAGGACAGGTTCAACTGTACCGACATGAAAATAAATGATTGCCTTTATCAATGTTTCCTTTTTTTTGTTGATTTAAGACCTGCCAATAATTTTTCACATACATGTATATGGAAATGTCTCTAGTTTTAGTTGAATTTTAACAAATTTTGACATGTGCTAAGGACTGACAGCAATGCACTAAGGGTTCTCATATGCGCCCCCTCCTGTGACACAGGACCTCGGTTTTAAATCTCATCTGAAATACCTGTAATTTGGATATTTTCGTGTGTTGTTAATTACACAATTTTTCTATGGGAACATACACGTTGGTGTATTTTATGTGATGTCACACCTTACTGTGACCACTCCTGTATCAAGCGATAATTCTTAGCACAACTGTGAGACTGGTACGTGGGGTGTAATTTACATGAAAATCTCTTCATTGCGTATTTAGTGTAAATTACCTCACACATAAATTTCTACTTTTACAGTTACCCACTTTTGCTAGCAAAATGATGCACACATGTAACTACATTGTATATATATATATATACAAAAAAGCTAAGTTGCGGTAATTATACACTATATCAATCCACACTTAATGGGTAACAAATTTATTCAAAAAGTGAGCCATGAATCTTACTTAGAATTTGACATTTCAGCTCCACTTAAAGTGTAACTAAAACATTTATGAGTCATGGAACTGACTTGGAATTTGACGATTAACATCCTACTTAAAGCCGTTAAAGGGTAACTAAAACATCTGAAAGTGAGCCATTTAGTCAGAGTCTGATATTCATCATAGCCCTACTGTCCTGGTAAGAGAGACCTTCAAACCAGAACCTGATATTCAACATAGCTCCATTGTCCCTGGAAATAGAGACCTTCAAACCAGAACCTGATATTCAACATAGCTCCATTGTCCCTGGAAATAGAGACCTTCAAACCAGAACCTGATATTCATCATAGACCTACTGCAGAAAGTGAGACCATCAAACCAGAGCCTGGTATTCACCACCCATACAAAAATATAAGAAAGATTCCGCCTGGATTCCAGGCAGAATCCGCCTTAAACTAAGCGGCCTTTAGGCAGACATGGAAAAAACTAATATTCCATCTAAAACATTAGGCAGAAGTTTTACAAGATTCCTGCTATATAATTATTCTAAAGCGGAATGGTTAGGCAGATTCCTGTTAAGACATATTTTAAGAGGGAATTTAAGAAAGTTTTCACTCAAGTAAAGAACAAGGCAGAAAAAATATAACTATTTTAGACAGAATCCGTCTTAATTGTCTGCCTGGAGTCCTCTTTAAATCAGGACGGACAATTCTGTACGGGCATAGCCCTACTGCCCCCAGAAAGTGAGACCTCCAAACCAGAACCTAATATTCATCATAGTCCTACTGTCTCTGGTAGGAGAGACCTTCAAGTTCAAACCAGAGGTTGATATTTATCATTGTTGTATTGACCCTAGTAGGACACACCTTTAAACCACAGCCTTATATTCACCATTGTTCCACTGTCCCTAGTAGACGAGACCTTGTATTGGACAGGTACATGTAACACAGTGAAACCTTGCCTTCAGACCACCTCACTTAGGAGACCAGCTCACATTTAAGGCCATAATTGTTCAGTCTCTTGAAAATTTCTGAATAAATATTGAATAAGCACAGAGACCTCTTTCAAGAAGACCACCTCACTAACCAAATCTCTTTGCGTTGGCCAGTGAGGTAGTCTTACTAGCAATGTTCCACTGTTTTCGGTTATATGACAACCATCAGCTCAGGGATAACATAAAGAACAACTCACCCGTTCTTTGATCTGAATTATCATAAAAGCACAAAAGAGGATGATAACAATATGGCAGAATGTCAGTACCACATCACTTGCCAGGAAACCTGTGAACAAAATACAAAAATGTTAACAAGATTTTTTATCGGATAAAAACAAAGAGAAGCAGTTGTTAAGAAGACTTTAATTGGAATATTGTTTGTTTGTTTATTTGATTGTTGTTTTAAATCCTGTCAATTACTTTTATTAAGTTGTCACATGCTTTAGGTGAAGTGCAACAAATTTTGGCCTGTGCTAAGGACTGACACACCCCTCCCGCATCATAGGACCGTGGTTTTCAGTTTCAACTGAAAGACTTGTGATTTTTACTTCGTATGCTTGGCAAAAGAAGAGTCGCCACCATTTTTAAAGTCTTTGGTATGACCTGATCTAGAAATCGAACCAGGGACCTTCAGCTTAGCGGATCGAATGCTGTAACACTAGACCACTGCAAGGGGTCACTTTTACTGTATGACGAGAATGTAAACATGATATATGTTGTAGATAACTCCACAAATACTGGAGGTTTCCTATACATGTATGTACATATGTATCATTACTTCAGGTTGTCATTAACCCTTTCAACACTACTGATATAATAGACTGGTCTAAGGCAATAAAGAAGACCATACCATTTTAATACTTAGGGGTGAATAGGTTAAAATTATTTGATTAACACTGTTTAATCAACAGTCATGAAATTTATATCTTTTAAATTTAAATCAGCATACATGCACTTTCAATTTTACAATGTAAATCAAACAATATCAGTATATTTGTTTCTTTAAAGAAAAGGAAAAGAGTAAGTGGGCAAAACTAAATTAATATTAATGGCTGTTTATAGAAACAATTAATTTAGATTTGTAACAAATTATTTTACAGTTTTTCCATTGGTACTATCGGACTGATGATAAATCTAGACTACTACATACATGATGCACAACATATGATATTAATTACATACAAGTTCGCATGCATCCGCTGCATGAGTACAAGTGCACCAAATGATCAGAGATATTTGATGCATTTGTCAAGCATCCTGTATACTGTAGGATCATGATTCACTGGAAACATTTACCCTGACAGGTTGTTGTAATATATGTATCATGGCTTACACACCTAATTTTGACAATGGGCGGGGGTCGTTCAAAGTTGGAAAATTAGCCGCATTTTAAAATTTTCATTATTTGGGAAAACTAGTACTGAAATATTTTTTTATCACTATGTCATATACTCACTCTGCCAAAAGTGTGACCTCCAAAGTGTCCGGAAACCCATGCTTATTTCAAAGTCTGTTCCAGTTGCAACAAGATCCACCAATCGTAAAGTCAAAGCAAAAGTAGCTGTAAACTGTGAAGGAAAAAAACCTCATCATATGAATGTACAAATGTACATGTAGGTCAATTGTACAACAGTTAAAACTGCTGGGCTTTTTCTTACATGCACCTTTTTCAGGCTTTTGTGGACATATCCCATGGTGCTGGAATTGGGAATTTGGCAGCATTTTGGCTCAAAATTGGGAATTTTTTGCCTAAGGCATTTCATTTATTTTGCTTTTTTTTATCTATTCTATTGTCAAGTGGCTGCATATTTCAACTTTTATGAAAAACAATGACTGAAAATATCAGCATAAAAATGAGAAATAATGAAAAGATATGTTATGTTCATGATTGGGAATTTTTGGCAAAAAAGATATAGCACATATAATACCAAAATTACCACTATTTACCGAAATTACCAAATAAATTGCCAAAATTACCAGAAATGTAAGTATGTGTGTTTGTGCATAAAAAAAGCCTAGTACGAAAAAGCCTGGTACGAACAAGCCCTGATATGAAATAGCCCAATACCTTAATTTATATGCACCCAAAAAGCGACTAGCAATTTACCCCATACTACCACATACTACTCTAATAACACTACATCCTACACAATATTACTGCTTATTACTACTTACCAAGTCCTTTTGATACAAACTATCAAACTATTTACGATAAAAAGATAGATTTTTAGCAATAAATCCGAGTCAGATACATGTAGGCAAGTTCAAACCGAGTTAACCAATTCTGGATTACAGTTTCACTATTATCGGGCTTGGATTTAATGCTAAAAATAAATTTTTAATCGTAAATAATTTGTAAATTTGTATCAGAATAACTTAGTTAGTTGTAGTACCTGGTATTACGGGGTAGTATCTGGTATTATGAGGTTGTATGCAATATTATGGGGTAGCATGTTGTAGGCTACACGTTGTATACAAAAACAAACAATTCCGGATTAGAGTTTCACTAGTATCCAACTCGGATTTATTGCTGAAAATAAACATTTTTTCGTAGATAATTTGTGTCAAAATGACTTATTAAGTAGTAATATGTGGTATTATAAGGTAGTATGGGGTAGTATGTCACTATGTGGTAATTCGACGGGCCCCCCATTAAAGATATGATTTGTAATTGGGAATATAGCCTTAAATCAGCTGAAAATTATGTTACTATATGCTAAAGTTATACAGTTTTGTAACTTTAATTTTTGAAAATACTGAAATATATATAATCGCATTTTTAAAAATATAATAAATCACAACAAAACTATACAATTATTATAGGGAAAACGAACCCCGGAAGACGAGTCATGTTTACAAACAAGGAATTCTTAATCAACGGGATCCCGTAATAGTCACACTGAAGTAATAGGGTACCTGGGATTCTGCGGAAACGTTTGAACCAGATAAATATGATTGAATCTATGACCTTTACTTACAACTGTTTCAATAAAGAAGACAAAACATGCTGTTCGTAAGTTCCAGCACAGAAATCTGTGAATGCACGCCATTTTGAAAGTTGACGTCGACCTCGTTTTGAATTGTCGCACCTGAGGACAGGTATGAAGGGAGAAGTGCTTATTTAATTATTTAACATACAAATATTATCAACTCATATATTATTTGAATCTATCTAGTTTTGTACTGTATAAATAAATAAAAATAAAACTCATGTACTGAATTTTGAAAAATGATATATGGAATGATAACGAAGTGGGTATTTTATGACGTCACATTCAACAAATAATGATAGGTCCCGTCTGATTCATGCCAAGGTGTGTTTTACCATAGAAATACAACAACCAGATCTTTTTGATTTTTATTTACTTCATCTAATTTCAAATAAACATAATTACGATTATTGCATGATAATATTTTTCACGAATTGAATCAGATCAATTTGATGAATACTTTTGGTTTCAAAAAAAATGCATCAAGGGAAATAACTCGTATATATACCAGCAAGAAAAATGCAGCATGGGAGATAACTCCTATTTACATTCTGAACTGAGGAGATACTTACCGTAGATAGTTATTTTAATAGTTTAAACATTTTCATATTACTCTTTCCTTTTTTAATTTGTAAATTTGACAATATATAAAAACTCATTTATCAAAAAAGAAATCTAAATGGATATAGTCACATATTCTGAATTTCTCCTTTGACTTTTTAAAAATAATATGTGATGTTAAGAACTTAGTTTAAACATATTTATTCAATAATTAATTAATTACAATAAGAAATCGGGGATTTGGAAACAAGAGAACCGCTGATGTAAATCCAGCTCCCACATTTCCAGATACTGTGTCTGACAGCTCATATAAGTCACCACACAATGTTTAAAATTATTCCACATACATTTTGTCTCTATTTCATTTATACCCTGATATTAACTCCATATATTTTTTTTAATATCAGGAATTCACTATAGCGAGGTCCACCCACCTGACAAATCATTGCTTTATATTATTTTTAGCACTGTCAGCGATATATACAGCTTTATATATTGCTGGTACTGTATTAAAAAAAAATCCTGACATGATTTGGATACAAAATTCAAATTAATCTATGACACACTACATCTGCATGAAATATTGGAGATCAACTTATCCTATGCAAATTTATTTTTTCACTGTCATTTTCTATCTCTCTATCTCATTTATCTCCCTCTTATCCTTTTTTAGGATTCGCATAGACCTTGGAAAGTACTTGAATATTGAGTTAGTCCTTGATAAGTGCTTAAAAACAAAACTACACTTGGAAAATGAGTGCTTGAATTTGGTGCAAAATGCTTGATTTATTTCATCAGAGTGCTTGAATTCTACTTCTTGCATGTTTAAACATCATCACTAAAGAAAGACTTTTAGATAAAAGAAAATTAGCTCAATCATACAGACACTTCACCTAGTATAATACGATTTGAGTCAAGCATTTTTGTGATGCTGTAGTGCCGGATGAAGTGGACCTCTAAGTACCTTTTTGAGGACCACCATTAAATTGTGAAATAACTTTCCAATCAGTATTTCTTTTTTACTGCTTTGGCTTGCAATACTTGATAGTTTAAACATACCATTTGAAAGTGCTTGAAAAACATTATGAAAAGTCTTTCAGATTGGTTTTATGAACAATGTTTTTTTTTTATAAAATTGTTTTCAAAGGCTATAGTTAATTAAACTTGCTTATTCTTTTTGACTTTGTCATTTTTAATCTTCGGTGAAATGATGTGTGCAATATGAAATAGAAAAAAATCTTAATAAAAAAATGGGAAAAAATTAAGATAACGAGTTAAACATCCTACTTGGACTTCAAAAATATTCCATACAAACTTTGAAAGGACTCCATATGTAGGCCTATTTTGGAAATATTCTTAGATATATTTTTAATAGGCCTATAAGTTTTATACTGTTAAAAAATATCTGTACATTTCTCTTCAAAATTTCAAGTGTAATTTTTAATTTTGTATGGCTGCAGTCAATACAATCATGTATACCTACACTTAATATGGAGAGCTAAGGTGAAGAAATAAGTAACACACATGTATAGCTGGGACTGTAAATAAAATCAATAAAGGGGAATAACTCTTAAAAAGTGTGCTAGGAATGTAGTATTTGAATGTAACACTCCAAATTCTTAAAATGTATACCTGCACTAACATGGGGAGTTTAACTAAATAGACATGGTCTGGACAAATAAAATCAACAAAGGGGAATAACTTAGAATATTCTTTGTATAATAAGATGTACATGTACACCAGATATGGGTAGCCTGAAGAAAATAGGGCCCAGACACAACACAAAACTGTAGTCCCCCCAAGGGAACTGAATGGGGATGCGGGGGCTGGGGGCGGGAGGGACTAATAACAAAGAGGTAGTAGTCCAGGCCTGGCACCATAAATCCGGAAAATTTACTCAAGTCCGAGAATATTCTCAACTTTGGCAGATCAGCCATTCAGATTTCAGGATTAGCAAAAGTTGAGTAAAAGTTTTAGACTTAGGTAATTCTAAAGTTTTATGGTGCCAGTCCCAGGGTCGCTGAGCATCTCTCACATCTCCTGATTCTCTCTAATTGGTGCTGTTCAAAGGCCCATACCCTATCGAAAAAGATATCACTATTCCATATTATAAATCTAATTTTTCTCGAAGCAGCAACATACACTTCAAGAATGTTTAAGGTTTGAATGCAAACATTTTCCATCATCCTGTGTCTTGATTCTGATCATTGTCCCTTCCTTTGTAGGATAAAAAAATATCAATTACATTTTCAATAAACATCTTGAAACCCAAAAATGGTAGTTGATTCAAGGATTTTTATATAAAAAAGAAATACATTTATATAATTTTCCCAATTTGAGAAAAATATTCTTAATTTGGCATTGGCCCTAATCTAAAAATAAGGTGTGACAGTCTTGTCAGCCTTCTCTAGTCATTCTAGATCTTGGGCTGAATATGTGGAAAAGGTTTTCTGTCTAATTTTGAGCTTGTGATATTTTCACATGTTTATTGTTACTGTATATACTCATCTCTCTGATTAACGAGTAACTGAGCACCTTAAAACTGAACCAGCATCTGAGTGAAATATTACCTAGATAAATCTCCTTTTGGAGCCCCTATGGAAATGTGGTCTCTCAAGACAGGTTCCACTATACAATGTTATGTAATGTAATAATGCCACTAAAAGAAACAAACAAATGGAAAAGTATACTTTTATTTAAAACCATATCAAACTACACTGAGGTTATAGAATATAATGTTATGTTATAAAACATAAAGTGATTGCTCTATTTAAAATACAAGAAGCAGTAAACAAGTGGTAATACTGGAGAACACAGAGGCACACAACAGGGAGCACTGATACAGTATTTCTTAATATATGTAGACAAAACAATGAAACTAGATCAGACATTTGAAGACAATAAAACATCAGACTAGTTCAGACATAATAAGTTTATTTGTAACAATATATTTGTATGATCCTCAGAAGCATATCAAAGTGAAGATTATCTAGCAAACAGAGAGCCGACCTGGCTCAGTCAGTAATGCGATCAGATCTTGGTCATGAGGTCATGAGTTTGAGTCCTGCCAGTGGCAGGTCGGATTCCTGTCCTTCAGATGAGACAGTAAAAACTGAGGTCCTGTGTCACAGTAGGTGTTGGCATGTTAAAGAACCCTCAGTGCTCAATGGCCGTAAGTGCTGAGCATAGGCCAAACTATGAAGCCCTTCATCAGCATTAGTGACGTTTCCGTATAAATGAAAGATACTTGAGAGGGATGTCAAACAACTATACAACAACAACATCTAGCAAACAGGGAACGTAGATCAAAGACAGCAAACGTGGATCAAAGACAGGGAACATGGATCAAAGACAATATTATTTTTTTCCTGGTAACGCAGTGGTTAGCACACTTACTTCTCACCAATGCGACCCAAATTTGATCCTCAGTTCAGACAGGTGAGATGGTATGGTGGTCGCCAGTGGGGACACGTAGGTTTCTCCAGGTACCCAGATTCCTCCCACATTAAACACCTTCCCATACACCAAATTAGTGAGAAATATTTATATACTGGAAAGTTCTAGAAAATTGTGTGTTAATTATGGTAAATAAAGTTTATATTTTTAAGGGTATAATACCTTCTTTACAGCATGTTCCTGTGACTCAAGTCACAAAATACATGTTGTTGTTGTTTTTGTTGTATTGTTGTTTAACGTCCCACTCAAGAATCTTTCACTCACATGGAGACGTCAACAAATGCCAGTGAAGGGCTTCAAATTTTGACCTATGCTCGGCAATTACGGCTATTGAGTAGTGAGGGTTCTTTAACATGCCGACACCTACTGTGAAATAGGGCCTCGTTTTTTACTCTCCTTATCCTAAGGACAGGAAAAACCAGCCATCTCCGCTGAGGCTCAAACCTGTGACCCTCCGGTTATGAATTGAGCACTCTACCGTGGGGCCAAAACCGCTCTGGAAGTTGTTATACATAAATGTAAGTAAAACTGAGCAATGTATTTCCCCATCCTACAGCCATCTGGTTCACACTAATTATTCCATTTGCCCAGGACCAGACATCTTGATGTTGACTATTAAGGGTAGCCACAGAGGCATATTTTAGGATCAAATTTAGTAGTTCTTATCTTAAAACTATATAACAATCTAAAGCCAAAATAGGGTAGTTGTGTTTTGATTTAATTTGATTTGATTTTTTGTTTTACGCCATACTCAACAATCTTTCAGTCATATGATGGCGTCCAGTTTTTACTGGTGGAAGAGAAAACCCCGGTTACCCAGTTAAAGACCACCAACCTCCCGCAAGGAAACTGGCAGTTGTGTTTTGATAAATAGGGATTTAATTTGTATTGAAAAAATATTAAATAGTTCATAGCAATGTCAGCTGAAGAAATAGTTTGCCTCATTTAATGAATTTTTGTCCTCTGTATTCTGACAGAGTGGTATAGATAGGTAAGCACAAGTATAAAAACTAGGGTATAATGTACATTGTATGGCAAAGGAATTTCTTATACAGCACAAGTTACATACTAGAACACAGAACTAATACTAATACTGAAATGCAATTATACTGGCAACAAGCAATTATAGACAAATTCATAGTAAAAATATATTGTAAAATCAAATATTAAGTCTTCTAAAGCTAAAATAGCCATCTTTTTACAGTGTTTACTTCTTGATAGATTTTGGCTATACATTTAGATTTTATTATTTGGCCTTGTCTGATACCACCTTCTCTTTAGAAAAAATCTGTTTAAAATTGGAGCTCAATGAAGTCTAATAGACAGAAAAGATCATCTTGAGCATTATAACTCTGGTATTATGTTTATCATATTTATAACCACTAGGTTATTGCCACTGTGAGTGGACCGTTTGAGTCCCTGAGGGTATACATAAACCTAGTATCTGGTATTTTGGTACCAGCTGATAATCTTATACTAAAGTAATATTTTGCACTGTCAGCACCATTTAAAATTCTATATGCTTTTAAAGCGAAAATAGTCATATTTTTTACAGTGGTTACTCTTTGACAGATTTTGGCTATAGATTTATTATTTGGCCTTGTCTGATACCACATTCTCTTTAGAAAAAATCTGTTTGGAATTGGAGCTCAACTGCCAAAGTCTAATTGACAGAAACGATCGTCTTGAGCATTATAAATTTGGAACAATGTACAGTAAAACCTGTATATAGGGGCCACCCAAGGGACCATAAAATACTGGCCCTTATGTGCAGGTGACCCCTGGGACATGAAAAAACTGGCCCTTATAAACAGGTAATCCTTATATAGAGGTGGATGCTATAGCAGGTTTTACTGTACTATGTTTATAATATTCATAACCACTAGGTCATTGCCACTGCTGGTGGACCATTTGAGTGTCCGACGTTATACAAAAACCTAGTACCTGGTATTTCGGTACCAGCTGATAATTTTATACTAAAGTAATATTACGCACTGATAGCACCGTTCTTTTTAAGCTAAGTCTAATCAACAGAAAAGATCATCTTGAGCATTATAACTATGGTATTATGTTTACAACATAGACATGTACTAGCACTTGTGTAAATTTACAACAGCTAACACCTTGGGTATATTGCATACGTTTTGACTTTTCAGAATTAGGACAACAAAAATCAGCAAATATATCTAAATTGTATAAAATCAAAACAACAAATCCCATTTTTTAGTCAAATTATTGGAAAATACAACAAAAAGCAAAAACATACATTCAGACAATTTCAAAATCAAAATCAACAACATTTGGCACATAATGAAATCATCTAATTTCAAAACAGAATATATGGACTTACAGTCAGTTTAATTAAAAAACAAGATTTGTTTGACAAGTACTACTTGTACTGAAACAGTTCCCGGACGATTTTTTTTATAATTTTTCTTAAAATCCCCCTTATTTTATGGCACACAAATAAGAAATTCTACACAGTAAAAGATAACCTCAAGATCCTTTAAAATATGCAAAGAAACAATTGGGAAACAAATTAAAAAGACCTTGTTTTAAAGTTTCCCTGATTGAAGTGCAGCGCCATTTTCCTAACCTTTACTGTAACGGATCCCAGACTGTAAAGGCTGTACATAATACGCCCATCATGGTCGATGAGCAGTTTGTCACAATGGGATATACATTGTAACTGAATAAATTTTGAATAACTGTAGATAATATTAGTTTTTTAGCTCTGAGAAGTTTGATAATCTGTACTGACAATTTGGTCTGATTGGCAGAATTATAGAAATTTATTATTGCCCAATGTCTTGGGAGCCGAGACCATTCCCCCACCCCCACCCCCCAAAAAAGGCACAACACATTGAAGAAAGAGAATAATCCGCAGTTGGACATTGTGAAAATATAGCAAATGGATTCAATTGCATTGCTCCCTGAAAATATAGTCCTCCATTTTCTTCTTTTTTTTTTACAATAATATCTGCAGTGATTTGACAAAGGTGTGGCCATTTGTGTGCTTCTCATAAAATCTAAAAGTAATCCACGGAAAATACTCAAGTTATTGAGTGGAATTTACAAGGAGCCATAACTCCATAAATGACTGGCGAAAAATTTTAGTTATCAAAAAATAAATTCTTATATCACAATCTGTAAAAATCAGAGGTAAGTTTAAAAAAGTGATTTTTAATGTCATTGATTTTTTTTAATGTCACTGATTTTTCATCACAGACCACAGTTCAATGAATCACTGAAATGAAACATTAAAAAAAACAATCACCAAAGTCCAGATGTCTTTTTGCAGGTATCTGTACTATTTTACAATCTACTGTTACAAGATCACTGATTCCAGGACCAACCACCACAAAACTTGAGAATTTACTAAAGTTTGAAAATATTCTCAACTTGGCCCTGCGACCAATCAGGTTTCAGGATTACGGTAGTCAAAGTTAAGTAAACTGTTTTAGACTTAGGTAATTCAATACTTAAGGTGCCAGGCACCCAGGAATATCAGAAGTTGAGTGACTGCATAGTAATTGCATGGTGTCATGGTGGAGACCCAACCCGTCTAGAAGAGCCACAGTTTCATGGTAGACTTCCAAAACAGATTCCATAATGTATCGTCACAGTGTGAATATACAAACACAGGTAAACTTAATATTTTGGACTTCAAAGAGTCAATGTTTTGAACTAATGACAAGTCCCTAATGATTTTGTTTTTTAACACTACTTATACAGATTTTATAATCCAAACTTTTACGAGTTGAATTTCAAATAAATTTTAGGGCCCATTTCTATAAAAACAACAAAAATTCCTATAATTTGAAGTCAAAATTTACATATATACAAAACCGCACCATGATAATTCTTCTTCTTCTCATAAACACTTACTGTATTAATTTTACGAAAACTAAGTTAAATTTAGCACTAATTATTAATCATAATGACCGTATATGTCTTAAATTATTCGAAGTAGTCATATACACCTTATAGAACCTCTGAATCCAACAAACCTATGATTCTCAGTTACCATCCATGAGTCGAAGTCATGATGTTTCGAACTTTTCTAGGTGGTCCCTTGACCTTGGACTCATCGAAGTTCTACTGTATGTATATGTAAAGTCTATCGTGATTATTATTATTTGACCATATTTGCTGGTGGAACCTGCCATGAAAGACCACCCTTTCTGCCACTGAAATGTGGTCTCAAGACAGGTGGTCTCTCAAACGGGGTTTTATTCACAGAGTTATTTGGTTACTTGACTTACCGTATTGGTTTTCAAGACCTGGTATCAAAAGACGGGTGATATTTCATGGCAGGGGTCTCTCAAGACAGGTTCCACTGTTCTACATTTTGAAATTGGAAACAAATCTTATGGACTCAGATAGCTGTCATTTTGTTATGAAAGTAAACATGATAAATGTACATGTATGTCTAGTCTCTGGTGAGAAACATCTCATTTATAATGAGAAACTTGTACTCTCACTCTTACAAAACCTGAGAGTTTTCAAACTCGTGTGTATGTTATCAAATATTCTGGATATGTAGCTTTCTTGTCAAACACAATAAACTCCCTAAAATTCCAACCGCCATCAACAACAATGGAATCAAAGAATTTGAGGTGATTTTGATCAAGGCATCGATCATCCTGGCAGACTTGGCATGGAGGCTTTGTATAATTTCGCCGATTGATGGTATCCGTTCTGATGTATACTTCTCCGAGACACATTCGAATGAGGAACATTTTCTTCTCCTTCAAATCACGCTGGTTTGGGGCATCTAGGTAAAAAATAGGATTAAGTCTGAGAATAATTATACATTTATTGTATACATACAGTAAAACCTGCTATAGCGGCCACCTCTATATAAGGATCACCTGTCTATAAAGGACAGTTTTGAAAAGTCCCTTGACTGCATAAACTAAATTCTGTTGTATAAGGGTCACTTGCACATAAAGGTCAATATTCTCTGGTCCCTTGGGTGGCCCCTATATACAGGTTTTACTGTATTTGTACAAATAAATATCAATCATAAAACACTTTTTTAATGAACCAAACTGTAAAATTTAAATCCCAATGTCACGAAAGTCCTTCTGTTTTTGACCCATTGTCCTCTTTCAACCATTGTCCCCTTTCACCCATAGTGTCAGGTAGTCAAATACAAAATTCATCTTATCCTTTAGGTAATTTGGTGTACATTGAAACAACACATTTAAAGTGGAACCCAATCTAATTAAAAACTTATCTCTCACCGCTCCGGTTTTCTGATGTGTTGCATTGAGGATCTACTGCAATTCGCTATGGGGTTACATGCAGGTGACTTCTCATAGATGTGTGATGTTTGACCAATGAAAATTGTGATTTACAAAAATTTATGGATGTCATTTATTTTATAAAACAGAAAACAATCAGGCTGCAAAATTCGATAAGAATATCTTTTGTGATTCGAACCCATCCAGGGTTATGAATATAACTCTGTATTACCGTATTTTGTGTGCTCACTGTTGTTTATAATGTTAAAATTGTTTACATCTCTTTGCTATTTGATTGCTTACTGTTATGGGTCAGAATTACCCTGAAGTATGTCAGCATAAATCAAGAACACTGAGTAAAGTAAATTTATAAATTTTATTAACAATAACAAAATAAAAACTTAATTTAAATGATAGTTTACAATAATCAAAGTCACAACTCATGATATCTGTTGTTGTTCAGTTCCTATAGTCAGAGATCCACTCAAATACACACATAAATTCCAATCCGAAAGTAATATTAAAAGTCAGATCCACTCGAATACACAATAAATTTCAATTAGTATGTAATATGGATGTGCACTATATTTGTTCGTATAACATCCAATATATAAGATTTTGTCTGCTTTCCTATATAACTTAATAATTCTATGATGTTCTTAACTTGATTGGCCTAGAGATCTGAGCTCCATCTACCCGTATATATATACCCTCGTATAGTTCCAGAAAACTCTAGATTAGAAATAATCAAGAAAATTATCTTTCTAGCACCTTCATGGAAATTCCCTGTGGCTAAATATAGTAACATGTTGACATAGTTAGACTGACCATGAAACATACACAATAACAACTAATCTTCAATAAAGATCCAGATGTACTAAAGTTCAACAAGTACAAATAATTAGTTAACAAGCACCCATCAACCCTCAAAACATTACAAGATTGTGTAAGTCGCTGATTCATTGGTCGAAAATGACACACCTTCGAGGTCATCCTCAAGTGACCACATAGAGGATCGTGTTAGATCTTGTATATACATTTATCATATTCAAGAGGCACTCAAGAGCCTGTATCACCCTGGTTATTTGCTTGAGAAGATCAGACGAACTGCAATTTTTTGTAAAGGACCTTCCATACATAAATAAAGTTTGGTGAATTTGCTTCAGTGGTTTCAGAGGAGAAAATGAAAATGTGATTTTCCCATAGGGTCCAATGATAAACTGCCCAGCCCTTGCAGCCATGGTTTTGACAGAATCGGAACAACTGAGCAATCTCAATAAAGGACCTTCAATACATCATCTACTAAAGTTATATTCAACAGCGTTTTCAGAGGAGAAGATGAAAATGTAATTTTCCCACAGGAACAATGTTCTTCTTCCAAGTCAACCGGATTCATGAATGAATGAATAACGTTCTGCGAAGAACTTTGCAGTGTGTACAGTCGTCTTATTTGGCTATATAATGTTAAACTAAGCCCCGTTCTAGTGCCATGATGACACAAAATGAGCAGTCTTTGTAAAGGACCTTGTACATCATTCCTCAAGTGGTTAAATTTGTGTCAGTGGTTTCAGAGGAGAAGATTATTTTCCTATAGGATCCAATGTTAAACTAAGCCTCTCGCCATTGTATGTTGACGCAAAAGTGATTCCAAAAGCCATGAGCTAAAAATGGCGGTCAAGGAACAATTTTCAACAACGGTTTTGAGTCGCAACATCAATATCTATTTGGAAACCAAATTTTTGAAATCAAACAAGATTGAATTTTCCCGCCTTTTTTGTCGGCCATTTTGAAAATGACGGTCAACACAATTTTCAACACACGTTTTGAAGTCGCCACATCATGGCAAACATTTTATCAATTTACATTCGACCTCTATCTTTCATAGTTTTGGAGTTAGAAGACGAAAAACATAAAAAATTGAAAACATTCTGTGAAAAAAAGGGCAATAACTCCTACACAGGTTTTTGGAATGTCTTATTTTCAGGTAGTGTAAATTTGATATGTTGAACATTTTTGCAATTACACTTGACCTCTATCTGCTACATTTTTTGAAATAAAAAATAAAAAAATGCCAAAATTTTGAAAATTTTAAAAAAATAACTGCGAGAGGGACGATTTTCTTCAAAATTGCATGGCAGGTAGATCTCATCAAGCAGATTACTTTTACCCCAATTCAGATTTTTGATATCTAATGGTTTTTTTTTTGCCAAAAACTACTAAATTTTTTGCAACAGCGGCCATGTTGTTTGACCTGCGACAGAGAAAATGTTTGAAACTAAATACCCTAGTGACGACTCAGACAAGTTTGGTTCAATTTGGCTCAATTCCAATTTTACACGACGGACTGCAATTTACCCCCTATGTTCTATTTTTAGCAACAGCGGCCATGTTGTTTGACCTGCGACATGAAAATAACAAATTGAAACTAGATATACCCTAGTGCACTCAGTTCTCAATTTGGCCCAGTGGTTTCAGAGGAGAAGATTTTTGAAAGTGAGTTAACGACGGACGGACGGACGGACGGACAGACGGACGACGGACGCAAAGTGATTGCAAAAGCTCACCCTGACATAGTCAGGTGAGCTAACAAAACCAATTAGATTGATTGGAACCCCATCTAAGACGTCCACCTTACTAAGGAGCCATCTCACATATCAGACTACAGGTATATTCTTTCTCTTGAAAAATTCTTATTACTTTAATATATATGTAGTGTGAATTTAAGAAGGGCTGAATATGTTCTCTGTCTTAAAAGGGCAAAAGAAAAACAGGGAATAAAAATTTCTAGTAAACAGAAACCCCCGATTCGCAATTCTTTCTATGTGTTATTTTTTTGCCCTAATAAACTTGCAAACGGTTTCGTCCCTGTTTTAAATTCACCCAGACTCTTTACAATTCCAATTTACAACATGATTTTATTTCATTGCATAGTTTTATGTAACAATTAACACTTGTGCATGTCTCCTTGCTGTAATATTACACCAAGTCTTTTAAACAATTCTGTGCATTGTTTAAAATGAAACATATAATAGATACTCTCTATAATTATCAAAAATAGATGACTTTATCGTTTTGAATTCGACCACTTACAATGAAGGCAAATATAAAAGGGGTGGGGGCAAAATTTCCCTGAATAAATCAAAATAATGGTAAAATGCAAAATTACCTGTATATTGGTCAGCCTTTGTAGAACTCTCGGCAGCATACACACCCTTACCAAAAAAAGCATTCTGAGTCAGACGTGGGTCCAGTCCCTGAAATATGATATTGTTTAAATAATTCTCCAGTGTCCCATGGAAAAAATAATGCTCATTTATCCCCGGATAAATTTCCTTTTGAAGGATTGCATTAGCTAGATCTGTTGTTGCAATTGATGCTTTTGAATTTCCATAAGGAATCGTATCGAGTGATTTAAAAGTTCCGATTCTACCTGCTTTTTTTAACAGATGAGCACGGTGTTTAACGTAAACTTCAAATAAAGTCGGATTCTCCAATCTTTCAACTTTTGTGACTTTAATATTCTTGTAATTAAGTACATCCAAACCAGCAGCATCCCTTCCTTTGCCGACATATTGACTTTTCCAAGATTGCACGGTAAGCATTTCCACTGCCTTGAATGTTGCAGCATCGACCTGAACAAGGTCAAAGGTTGTTGGACTAATGTTGCTATTCCAGTCTGTTAGAGTTTTATGACTGTGATATTTGGTCCAGTAGGAAGGTGAAACTGGTATTTGTTTATACAAACTCTGATAATACTGCAAACTACCAGGTGTCCCTTGAATGGTGGGGCCCGAAGAAGGTGCTGGGGCTCCTGAAGGAGAAATTAGAAATGTAATTAAATTCATAGTTGATTTAAAAAAATATTAAAACAAATCTCCAGTAATTCTAAAGTTGTATTTTCAACAACATTTGTCTGTTTGTGTGGCATTATTTTTTTATATCCTGCCAAAACATTTTCTTTGATATTGATACTTAATCTGCATTAGGTGATGTGTCACAAATCTTTACCTGTGGATTTTTGCCAACAGGGCCTACAAATACAGTAAAACCTGCTGTAGTGACCACCTATATATAAAGACCACCTGGTCACAAAGACCATTTTTTGATGTCCCCCATTAGTACCTTTTGTGTACAGATCAACCTCTATTTAAAGACCACCTTCCTATAAAGACCAGTTTTCTTGTGTCCCTAAGGAGGTTGTTAAATACAAGTTTCACTGTATGCGTTCTTTAACATGTCTATCCAAAAGAAAACGACCAAAATGCCCTTTATCTGTTGTTTATCTTTTAAATAATTTCTCATACTGAATGAGGTCCAGATTTAAACCTTAAATAATAGTTTCTTTGGTCGGACTTGAGAAATTATATAGGGAATTATTCTCTGCGTTTAGAGCAGACCAAATTGTCTACTCAGGAAATAGTCCCATTTTTACATAAAAAAAACATGATATAAAGCTTAAAGGGGCATTAACTGTGTTTACCCAAAAGATTTTGATTTTTTTCTACTTTTACTACTTGTATTTGATGTACAATAATAGATAAGAGCTGTACACAGGCATAAAACTCTTATATATTCCTATATATTTTGTGAAAATAAGGTCAGGTCCAGTGTGGTATTCATATACAAAAAGTAATGTTAAACTAATCAATTGCAAGTGAAAAAGTGCCAGACCTGGGTTTCTCAAGCAATTTTCACAAAATATATTGGAATTCAAGAATTTTTATGCCAGTGTATATCTCTTTTTGTTACTGTATTATTGTTTTAACATGTCTTAGTAGTAAAATAAGAAAGAAATTTAAAAAAAAAAAAACACAGTTAGTGCCCCTTTAATTTTCATGCCATAAACAGAGCTTATATACTGAACTTGAAGGATGGAAAAGGTAGAACTGAAATGCCTTTCACTGGTGATCAAAATCTATAAATATCTACAGGGCTCCAATAATGTTTTCAGATTTTCTTTGCACTGTGCTAGGTACAAAATGCAATGCACTGACCACCAGAGAAATTTCACTGACAACATATCATATCTACTTTCTTAATATCGTAGTAAAATGTCTATATGGTATTTCTGGATGCTCAGGTGATAAAAATTATAATTAATATATAATATTACTAAACAGAAGGACTTCAGTATTGACAAAAAAAATCTCTTGGCACAACACTGTTTTGAGTTGAGCATATAGTTTAGTGTTTGTGTATTTGAGCCGGGTGTATAGAGTTTAATCTGTCAATGTAAATGTTTACCTGCACTGTTCATGGAAAATTTGGTCTGAAATGCCTGAAATAAGAATAAATAATAATTGTTACTGAAATTGTATCATCTTCAAAAGTTTAACAAACAGAAGAATATGTTATAACAAATAGGAATCTGTGTTAACAACAAAAGTGCAATTCCTAGCTGTAAGAATGTTAACATATACTGACAGACTGTATCTACCCACAGTGAGAATGTTAACATACACTGACAGGCTGTAAGTAGATACAGTTTGTCAGTTATATGTTAACACTCTCACTGTAAGTAGATACAGTTTGTCAGTTATATGTTAACACTCTCACTGTAGGTAGATACAGTCTGTTAGTATATGTTAACATCCTCACTGTAGGTAGATACAGTCTGTTAGTATATGTTAACATCCTCACTGTAGGTAGATACAGTCTGTTAGTATATTTTAATATTCTCACTGTAGGTAGATACAGTCTGTCAGTATATGTTAATATTCTAACTGTAGGTAAATACAGTCTCTCAGTATATGTTAACACTCCCACTGTAGGTAGATACAGTCTGTTAGTACATGCTAACTTTTTCATTGTAGGTAGATACAGTCTCTCAGTATATGTTAACACTTTCACTCTAAGTAGATACAGTCTGTCAGTATATGTTAACATTTTCACTGTAGGTAGATACAGTCTGTCAGTATATGTTATCATTCTCACTGTGGGTAGATATAGTCTGTCAGTATATGTTAACATTCTCACTGTAGGTAGATACAGTCTGTCAGTAAATGTTAACATTCTCACTGTAGTTGGATACAGTGTCAGTATATGTTAACATTCTTACTGTAGGTGGATACAGTCTGTCAGTATATGTTAGCATTCTCACTGTAGGCTTAATACAGTCTGTCAGTATATGTTAACATTCTCACTGAAGGTAGATACAGTCTGTCAGTATATGTTAACATTCTCACTGTAGGTAGATAGTATTTCAGTATATGTTAACATTCTCACTACAGTCTGTCAGTACATGTTAACATTTCACTGTAGGCTTAATACAGTTTGTTAGTATATGTTAACACTCTCACTGTAGGTAGATACAGTCTGTCAGTATGTGTTATCATTCTCACTGTATGACAGATTGTATCTACCCACAGTGAGAATGTTAACATATACTGACAGACTGTATCTATCTACAGTGAGATTGTTAAGACCTATTTTAAGCACAGTGAGAATGTTCACATATACTGACAGACTTTTTAAAGTGAGATCGTAGGACATAATGTAGCTATTGTGAGAATGTTTACATATATATACTGACAGATGGTTAATACTAGACATTGTGATTTTGTGAAGTGTATTGTTAACACAGGAAAATACTAACTTAGATGTATGACTTGTACCATTAACAATGGGGAAATAATATTTTATAATGAGATCGTTAACAACAGATATAATTTCATACAGTGAAAATATTAAGATTGGAAAAAATGCATCCGTATCTCACTTTAAGATTTAAATTCTATGAGCATGTTAATAGTGGGATATTATTAATTTATAGTCAGATTGTTACCAATACTGGCAGCCAATTAAATCTTGCAAAGAATCAAATCTTGCACGGGGCAATAGTTTAAACAATGTTTCGCATAAATAATAATTTGAAGAAAACTTGACCAAAATGTGTTGTCAAATGTAGTTCTTGAGACAATTGGTTGTTGGTGAGAATTGGTACTTATTGAGATTGATACTTGATGAGAATTGATACTTATTGAGATTGATACTTGATGAGAATTGATACTTATTGAGATTGATACTTGATGAGAATTGATACTTGGTGTGAGAACTGATACCTGGTGAGAATTGGTACTTATTGAGATTGATACTTGATGAGAATTGATACTTATTGAGATTGATACTTGATGAGAATTGATACTTGGTGTGAGAACTGATACCTGGTGAGAATTGGTACTTATTGAGATTGATACTTGATGAGAATTGATACTTATTGAGATTGATACTTGATGAGAATTGGTACTTATTGAGATTGATACTTGATGAGAATTGATACTTGGTGTGAGAACTGATACCTGGTGAGAATTGGTACTTGGTAAGAATTGTTTCTTATAGAGAATTGGTACATGGTGAGAATTGGTATTTGGTGAAAATTGGTATTTGGTGAGAATTGGTACTTACTGAGAATTAATACTTGATGAGAATAGATACTTGGTGAGAATTGTTTCTTATAGAGAATTGGTACTTGGTGAGAAATGGTACTTACTGAGATTGGTAATTAGTGAGAATTGATACTTGGTGAGAACTGATACTTGATAAGAATTAATTCTTAGTGAGAATCGGTACTTATAGAGAATTGGTACTTTGTGAGAATTGGTCATGTGCTCAGACATATGTTACATACCATGAGGATGTTAACACAGGGAAATAAGTATTCTACAATCAGTTTGTTAACTACACACATATTTTATACACTGTTAGAATGTTAACAATATTAGAAGTGAGAATGGTTACTCTTATCAATCAACTGAGCTTTATCTATAAATAAGTGTATCTACCTTCTCAACAGAACTCCAGTTGCCACTCAGGTTGTAGACAACGATGTTAATATGTCGCAGGTCTGTATTAGGGTGAGCTTGATCAAATGATTTGATACATTTGGACATAACTTGTGCCACATCTTCATAGGGATAGTTCAAATTTCCTGTACCCAGGGCAGGAAAGGCCATGGATTTGGTTAGCTTGTGTTTATTTGCTTCCTCAAGGCAATTTGTAATAAAGTCTTCTAGAGTCTGTCAAAAATAATCAAAATAAAAAAGATGCTTAACTTGTTAACCCTTGAAAAACATTGGACTCTCCTGTAGATCAATGACTGAGACCAGTCCAAATGTGTCTTTAGGGGTAAATGGATTAAAATAACATGTTCCAGCGCTTGTTATGTTCAGAAACTAAACTGGTTACTACAACTTAATTAACATTCATACAGCCAGTGATTTTCCACGATCGCGAAATCGCAGACAGAATTGCGGAATCAGCAATCTGAAAACGGAATTTACGTTTTTGAAAAATCTTTAAAAAATTCCAACAAGAGATAGAATGTGAACTAGTGTGCTATTTCCATGTGTTATAAACTTCTATTCTTTGTTTATTTAAAATATTTCATCACATAATTTTACATCAATTACTATTTTATCCCGTAGATTTATTAGCCTACATTTACACATCGAAAGATAAGGGCAATCATTCCCATTGTCCTAACATCAGTACTGACTGGCACCTGCCGATCTGGTGCCTTCTAAAACAAAAATAGCCTTCATTTGATATCTTGAATTAGGTTTTCATAATGTTTATTTCAATTCCTGAATACATATACAAATTTTTATAATTTATAGTAAAATTTCACAATGTACAATCCATCCTAACTTTTAATGACATACCTCTCGATTGACAGTCGCTTTTTGTTACCAACATAAACACGTGTTCACACCTTGACATTTTTGACAGTAAGCTACGATGGCTGAAGACACATATATGTAAAAAGAGGAGAATTCCTCCCATTTAAAAAATAAATACATCAGCACAGCACGGGTTGATAGTTTCAATGGAATCTTTATGAGATTGGTATGTTTAATTTTGTCTGTCAGATAATTTGATTACGCTAGTGTTGATACAATGTTTAAAAGACTAAAAATGAATTTTGTTTGTTTATTGTTGTTTAACGAGAATATTTCACTCATATAGAGAGTCACACAATGCCGGTGGTTCAAATTTTGGCCTAATTGGCACTTACGGCCATTGAGCAGTGAGGGAATTGCCAACACCTACTGTGACACGGGACCACTGTTTTTACTGTCTCATATGACAGACAGGAAACCAACCTGCCACCGGCTGGACTCAAACTCACGACCTCATGATCAATAGTCGAGCGCACTAACGACTGAGCCAGGCTGGCTTGACTAAAATTTATATACATGTAGATCTACCATACTTTATAAGTTTATTAAGAGTAAAAAACACCAAATGAAACATCACAGACTTATTCTAAGTAAGGTGATAAATTCAAGCAAAAATAAGTAATTAAAAATTAACTGTACAATTTCCAACACAACTTGTTACCTACATGTATATGAGTATAGGCCTACAGACTTACAATTTATTTGTCAAATATCTTAAAATCATAAAAACATACACTGTGTTGCATATACATGTATATGTTTTATTTTATATATGTATATGTTTCAACCGAGATATGTATATTTATAAATCTAGTGAATCCATCATTAAATTGGTGTGGCAGAATATTGAAAGTACGCTTTTGAGTCTGAATTGTTAAATACTTTTCATCTAAAGTATGTTTTTAGTTCTTTTTCTTATGAAAACAGTAAAAAAAAAAGGAATTCACCAAAACTGAGAACAGAATTGAAGCAAATCTGAAATGGAAAATCACTGGCCCTACATTCATTTTATCCTTGAATTGATATACATGGTATACATATAACCTGCCAGTACACATTCTCCAATTGCAATAACAGCAGCTATAAGAGTGGCATATGCATGATCCATATTACTACCACACAGTCTGATACGGAGTACATTGTATATGTACTATTTGCACATGTTTTTCAACTAGGATTCAAAAATGCTCCCACTAAATAATGGTATAAACATTTTATCTCTTCAAAATTGACCTTAAGGTCAAGGTCATGACAATGTGTATAGATGTGTATAGATCATGTGACCATGTTTGTTATGACTCATTCTACTTAGATTAAATGATACCTGTTTTGGATTAGGGTTAGATGTACCCCAATCTGGCAAACTTCCAAAATAAACATATTTGCATTTTAAGCTGTGTCCCTGTGCAATGGCTACATCTCCAAAATCAATACCATTTGGGTAATTTTTGCGACATTCTTGCTGAAGACTGGGTCCTGCAACAGCAAGAAGAGCTCCAGCTATGCCACCATTAGCTAACTGTAAATCCTTTGGTCCGGAACAAACAATGACATCTACCTGATATTAAATAATGCAGATACTATATATAATTGTAGGTCAACCAAGGTCAACTGGCACATGTATACAAACACAACAAGTCAAAATTAGATCATAGCAGGGGTACCAGGCTACTTGTCAACAAAAAATTATTATAGCTGTAGTGCTGTACCAGGCTACTTGTCAACAACAAAATATTATATCTGTACCAGGTTACTTGTCAACACAAAAATATTATAGCTGTAGTACTGTACCAGGCAACTTGTCAACACAAAAATATTATAGCTGTACCAGGCTAGCAAAAATATTATAGGTAGTACTGTACCAGGCTACTTGAACACATATATAGCTGTACAGGCTACTTGTCAACACATAGCTGTATACAGAGTACTTGTCAACACAAATGTATTTATAGCTGTACCAGGTTATTTGTCAACACAAAAATATTATAGCTGTAGTGCTGTACCAGGCTACTTGTCACACAAAAATATTATAGCTGTAGTACTGTACCAGGCTACTTGTCAACACAAAAATATTATAGCTGTACCAGGCAACTTGTCAACACAAAAATAATAGTGTATAGCTACTTGTCAACACCATTATTATAGCTGTATGTGCTGTACCAGGCTACTTGTCAAGACAAAAATAGTATAGCTGTTTTGGTTATTTGTCAACACAAAAATATTATAGCTGATGCTGTACCAGGCTACTTGTCAACACAAAAATATTATAGCTGTAGTACTGTACCAGGCAACTTGTCAACACAAAAATATTATAGCTGTAGTGCTGTACCAGGCTACTTGTCAACAAAAAAATATTATAGCTGTAGTGCTGTACCAGGCTACTTGTCAACACAAAAATATTATAGCTGTACCAGGCTACTTGTCAACACAAATATTATTATAGCTGTAGTACTGTACCAGGCACCTTGTCAACACAAAAATATTATAGCTGTACCAGGTTATTTGTCAACACAAAAATATTATAGCTGTAGTGCTGTACCAGGCTACTTGTCAACACAAAAATATTATAGCTGTAGTACTGTACCAGGCAACTTGTCAACACAAAAATATTATAGCTGTAGTGCTGTACCAGGCTACTTGTCAACACAAAAATATTATAGCTGTACCAGGCTATTTGTCAACAACAAAATATTATAGCTGTAGTACTATACCAGGCAACTTGTCAACACAAAAATATTATAGCTGTAGTGCTGTACCAGGCTACTTGTCAACACAAAAATATTATAGCTGTAGTACTGTACCAGGCAACTTGTCAACACAAAAATATTATAGCTGTACCAGGCTATTTGTCAACACAAAAATATTATAGCTGTAGTGCTGTACCAGGCTACTTGTCAACACAAAAATATTATAGCTGTAGTACTGTACCAGGCAACTTGTCAACACAAAAATACTATAGCTGTAGTGCTGTACCAGGCTACTTGTCAACATAAAAATATTATAGCTGTACCAGGCAACTTGTCAACACAAAAATATTATAGCTGTAGTGCTGTACCAGGCTACTTGTCAACACAAAAATATTATAGCTGTACCAGGCTACTTGTCAACACAAAAATATTATAGCTGTAGTACTGTACCAGGCTACTTGTCAACACAAAAATATTATAGCTGTACCAGGCTACTTGTCAACACAAAAATATTATAGCTGTAGTACTGTACCAGGCTACTTGTCAACACAAAAATATTATAGCTGTAGTGCTGAATGAAATCCATGCAAGACAATAATTAGTTTTATCTGTATAAGATATTTATGGAAAATTGACCATATTGGTTTGGTTCATGGCAGAACCCAGATGTGCCATTTTACCTTGGCAGACCTGTACGCTAATATTTATATACATGTATTACTATTTTGGTTAATAACCGTATTTTTTTATTGTTTATGTCCAAACATTTTTCATTTACATAAGATAGCCTTAGGTGAAGAACCACAAATTTTGACTTTTGCTACTTCTATGGACTTATGCTAATGCAGTGAGTTCTTTAACATGCCAAACTTTCCATGTCAAGCGATCTTTAATTGGTAAATAGTCTCATTTAAAATTATTGTGACTTATATTTCTTATGTCAACTGATTTTGCGAAAGGAACAATTTTTACCTTTTTCTGAAGAATTCTTAGATACTACTGACAACTAAAGATCAAGCCTACATCCTTCTATTTGTAAGTCAGACATCACATACCAGCTGTGGTACTTGCTATTACATGATACAAATTGAAGTACCAGTACGTGTGCCTCTAAAACCTCAAATGTAAACCAGTGGATGCTAAGCTTAAGCATCAACGGGCTGTCCATATCTCCTCCCAGAGAACTACAGATATTCTCCCCTCCCTCAACATATCTGAAGAATTTATAGAACACCTCCCAAAACTTTTCTGGAATTCATCATGAAATGATTTTCCTTCTGAAAGACATAATTATCTGGTACATGGATATAGCATATATTTACTATACAACCTATAATTCAGAATGGATTTATCATTTTTTAATTTTAATTTGCTATACATAACAGATTTTCTGTTTATGAGTGTATGTATTAGTAACAATTAAGTTATACACCATACTTATTTTAATTTTAAATGCACTTCCTTACAAATACAGTGGAACTTCAGTGAGTCAAACTTCTTGATGTTTCGACCTACATGTATTGACAAAGTTCCAAATAATTTTGTTATTTAATGCAATAATATAAACAATTCAAAATATGAAATTTTATGAGTCGAATTTCTCAAAATTTTGAATAAAATTCCTACAAATAATTCAAAGTCAAACTTTACATCTTTATGAAAATTTTTCTCTTTTTCAGGAAAAGTAAGTTAATTTTAGCAATAATCATTAGATATCATAACCATATATGTCTTGTGTGGTTTTGAAGCAGTCAAATACGCCTAATAGAACCTCTGTAAGTAAAACTCTTTGATTCTCAGTTACCATTGGGATGAGTCAAAGTTCTGATGTCTCAAACATTTCTAATTGGTTCCTTGAACTTGGACTGGTTGAAGTTTTACTGTACAGTAAAAACTACTATAGCGGCCACCTCTATATAAGGATCACCTGTCTATAAAGGCCAGTTTTTAAAAGTCCCTTGACTACATACTTCAACTAAATTGAACCTGTATATAAGGGTCACCTGCACATAAAGGCCAATATTTTCTGGTCCCTTGGGTGGCCCCTATATACAGGTCTTACTGTATATTGTAATCTTATAATAATACCTGCTGATCTACTAGTTTTCCAACTTTCAAATGTATACTGATATTTCCAACTTGGCTATGGCTCACACGTGACACAGCTAATAAAAAAAAACAAAAAACCAGATATAAAACACAAAAACAAATGCTGCACTCTCTGACACAGCTAATAAAAAAAAAAAAAACAGATATAAAACACAAAAACAAATGCTGCACTCTCTGACACAACTAATAAAAAAAAAAAAAAAAAAAAAAAGATATATAAAACACAAAAACAAATACTGCACTCTCTGACACAGCTAATAAAAAAAAAAAAAACCAGATATAAAACACAAAATCAAATACTGCACTCTCTGACACAGCTAATAAAAAAAAAAAAAAACAGATATAAAACACAAAAACAAATGCTGCACTCTCTGACACAGCTAATAAAAAAAAACAAACAAAAAACCAGATATAAAACACAAAAACAAATGCTGCACTCTCTGACCAGAATATGCTGTACACCTGTAAAGTTTGCTCCCGTTTAATGTTTACGGTTTTCGCGCTTAGATGAGAGAGGCGTTTAATGTTTACGGTTTTCGTGCTTAGATGAGAGACGCGTTTAATGTTTATGGTTTTCAGTTTTTCGCCCTTAGATGAGAGAGGCATTTAATGTTTACGGTTTTCGGTTTTTCGCCCTTAGATGAGAGAGGCAATGAAAGTGAAAATATCAAGCTACATGCAAATAATTGTAGCACGGACATACCTGCCATCCATGAGTGCCATGGTGATTTAGGGTGAAATATAAGCAAAGTGAATATGTTCTCTGTCGTAAAATGTTGATAATAGGAAGGGATGTGGTTTCCAGGTTTACACAGTAATATATTGCTGTTGTTGTATGTTCTGACCATTCAGAAAATAAACTGTGTGAATAAAAAGCTGAATTTACGGTAACTTATGACCTTGTCGCCAGTATATAAGTCACATTCTGTAATTTTAATTTCTACATTTTTACACCCCACAAAATGTTTAAGTTGTTGTGTTTTGGAGACTTGCGCACAGTATTTGCATTTTAATAGTAAAACAATGATATTGACAATAAAAACCATTGATATTTTAAGTAGTGTACGTACATAAAGTACGCACATGACATGAATTGCATACATAGAATAAAATCAATTTTAATTGATAAATATAGAGTACTGGGGATCAAGTTTCAGAGCTCATCTCACACTGACATATATGACATCCCCATTCACCTGACCTCAACCAATCTTAACTACAACATTTTTAAGTTCAAAACAACGTAATTCCTAGGAAAAACCCAGGACTAATCAAGCATCTGAAACAATTAGCATATCTGCCATACCATGCCAGTTTAGTTGGGATACATGTACTAGCAGTAGTATCCGGATCAACCTTACCTATAATCAACGTAAAGGGGCATTAACTGTGTCTTTTTTTTTTAAGTTTCTTTTTCCATTTTTACTACTCAGATTTATATACATTAACAAAACATAGACATACTGAGACATAAAAATTCTGAAATTCCTTTATCATTGTATATATTTTGTGAAAATTGCTTGAGAAACCCAAGATTGGCACTTTTTCAATTGATTGACTTAAATTTACTATCTGTAGTCTATATGAATACCACATTGGACCTGACCGTATTTTCATAAAATATATAGGAATATCAGATTTTTTATGCCTGTGTATAGCTCTTACTAGTTATTGTGCATCAAGTACAAGTTGTAAAAGTAGAAACAAATAATTTTTTTTTCATAAACAGAGCTTATGCCCCATTAAGTGATGCTGGGCATTAGCATAAACCTCGTGAACTTTGAGACGAGGTGAGTTTAAAAAAGTGTTGGATAAACAATACCTAAAATTGTCAGTTTCGTAAACAACAAACAAACAAACCTGCAGCCTCTCTAGCCTTGTTTTTGAATTTCTGAAATAAAAAAGGAATTTTTCTGTTTGGTGTGGCGTTAAATCATGTCAGAATTTAGTGTTATATCCAACATTTAGAATTGTTGATCATTATGAAAAATGATAAATTGAAATTTGGTGAAAGAGCTCCTTTGACTCATCATCAACCCCTAAAAAGCAATGGATTCTTCTATAAATCAATGACTTAGACCAGTCCAAATGTGTCTTTAGGGGTGAATGAGTCAATATTTAACCAATAACTTGTTAAGACTGTTGATACAACTCATGTGGATTATACATCATTGCAACTGTTACAATCAAATTACATTACATGAACCTTCTTTATAATGAAGTTAATGGTGATACTTATGAGTGCCATTGATGATGATGATGATGATGACGACAATGATGATACTGATGACGGGAGGAGGACAGGTTTCCATGATATTAGGATGATAGGCATGATGATGCTAAAAACAACAATGATGATCAATTAAATAAAGGAAAGATAAAAACCAATGCAGATGATGATGGTGATGGTCATGACAGTGATGATGATGATGATGATGATGATGATGGTGATGACGATGGTGATGAGGACGATGATGATGATGAGGAGGAGGAGGAGGAGGAGGAGGAGGATGATGAAGAAGATGATTACCTGAAAAACATTTTCTCTATATATAGAGAATACTACAGAAGTAATACATGAGTTTTTGACTTCTTTTGTGTACTTCAAAACTCCTTGAAACATCAGATCAGCGAGAATACTTGCAGGGAAGCCGACACTGGATCCGATGTCAGGGAAAGCAATAGATGTGTGATGGCTTTTGTTGGCTCTCTTTAGACAAATCTTCACTGTGTTAACTAATGTCTAAATATAGCAGAGAAAAAATTGTTTTGTAGAATAAATTGTGAGATTTCAAAAAATGGTAATATTTCATTTATGTATAAGCATATTTTCATAGGCTCAAGCCCCCAAGTTCATAAAATTGCTTTCCACATAAAACAATTCTATATACAGTGAAACCTGTATATAGGGGCCACCGTGGGACCAGTAAAATATTTACCTTTATATGCAGGTGACCATTATACACAGGTTTAATTTAGTTGAAATATGAAGTCAAGGAACTTGAAAAAACTGGCCTTTATAAACAGGTAATCCTTATATAGAGGTGGCCGCTATAGCAGGTTTTACTGTACTTTGTTATTCTTACTGCTTACACTGGTAGAGCACTTGACATGCAAGTGGAGGTCGCGGGTTCAATTCTCAGTATTGGGTCATACCTACATGTAAGATTTAAAAAAAGGTAATGATGTACTGTTCCTTTGCCAATCGCTTGGCACGCAAGTGAAAATCACAGGTCTCCCGTGTCACATCATGCATGGCATATGAAAGATCCTGGACTGCATTGGCTGCATTTTGATTATATATATATAGTTATTTAATTACTTAATTATTTAATTAGTATGGCAGGTTTGTTTTGCTCTTTTTGATAGATGGGGTGGTTATAACGTCCCACTTTGAACTAAGAAGTTTTTTATCTGGCCAGCACAGGTTCAAGTCCTGCTGAAACCTAAGCTGATTTTTTGAGAATTAATTTGTAGGGTTACTTGCGGAAGGCAGGTGGTCTCTTGCCGGGCACATCGTAACCACATTCATTCCTTCACCATTAAAAATTGGTTGCCACCACATAACTAAAACATTTATGCATGTGGCATAAAGAACCACTCAAACAAAAAGCAAAAGCAATAAACTTTGTGGTAGACACTGAGATAATTTCTAACAAATTCTCATTCATTTATCACCTACCTCATTTTCACTCCCATCAGCTTTACTTTTAGGTAAAGTAACATGGAAAATGTTTTGACATTTTAAATTTCCTGCCCTTGTTTCAGCAACATCTCCTATGTTTATACCCTTGGGATATTTATTATTACATTCTGTTTGGATACTGGGACCGGCTGCATTTACGAGCACCGCACTCGCCCTCGGCTTCATGAGATCTAGGTCAGGTGGCACACCATTTACAATAACATCTACCTACAATGAAATAACACAGTCAGAATACCATCTTATTGATCAGTCATTATTTTAGTAATGTGGTTCCCAAATCATTCTGATAGAAAACACTAACTTTCCTATCAATCAAAACCTCAACCCCTATAAGTCACATTTAGACTCACCCAAATCACTAAAGAATATGGTCTACTGTCGCAATTCAGGGGTGAATTAATAATGCATGTAAAATTATTGTGAAATTTGGATTCTAAATTATACACTCCTGAATCCTAACAGTGGACTTTACCGTTTTTTTTAAATGGATGAGTTCAAATGTGATTAAAGGGGTCAATGAGTCAAAATCAAACAAAATTAGAATCATTAAATTGAATATTCATTACACACGGCTTTTTTTTCCCCAGATATTTTCAGCTTTAATAGCATCAATTAAATATATTCACGAAATCTGTGGACCATTAGCCAAATGCTTTACTGTGAACCTTGTATGTAACAACCTCCTTCATGACACAATAAAACCAGTCTTTACAGGGAGGTGGTCTTTACACAGAGGTTGATTTGTACACAAATGGTTCTATTGGGGACAACAACAAAATGGTCTTTGTGACCAGGTGGTCTTTATACACAGGTGGTCACTAAAGCAGATTTTACTGTATGTTGAGGGATTAGGTCAAGTTTAAAGCTGTGGCTTTATGGTTATCTAAGTTTGCAAGAAGACAAGTTTTTGAAGTCCTGTGACACTGAGGTCTGAAGGATTTTATTCTGAACACTCTTCAAGACATTTATGGTATATTTCACATACATGAATGTATTTATCCACAATTTGATATGTTAAGGTGCAATAAACTTTAATTATTTTAGAACAATTAACACACAAGTTTTATATCTCTCTTGTTGGCTCTGATATTGGCAAGAGGAGATGTGGGAGGAAACTGGAGTACCCCCCCAAAAAAAAAAACACTTATCTGAGCTGGTGACCACCATACATATAGAGCTGGCTACCACTATACATATTGAGCTGGTGACCACCATATATATAGAGCTGTTGACCACCATATACATGGAGCTGATGACCACCATATATATAGAGCTGGTGATCATCATACATATAGAACTGGTGACCACTATACATATAGAGCTGGTGACCACTATACATATAGAGCTGTTGACCACCATATACATGGAGCTGATGACCACCATATATATAGAGCTGGTGACCACCATACATATAGAACTGGTGACCACTATACATATAGAGCTGGTGACCACCATATACATGGAGCTGATGACCACCATATATATAGAGCTGGTGATCATCATACATATAGAACTGGTGACCACCATACATATAGAGCTGGTGACCACTATACATATAGAGCTGGTGACCACCATATACATTGAGCTGATGACCATCATACATATTGGCCCACTTCCCTGTCAAATCAGAGGATTAAATTCAGGTCGCATTGATGAGAAGGGGATACACTAACCACTGCACTACTCAGATAGACTGATAAATAAATATTTACAGATGAATTTGTTTTGAACTAGAGACTCACGCTTATAAATTGCGATAATGTTACAAAGAATCAGGACTTGTGATCTATGACCAAATCGGGTCTTTATGACTACCCATAAGAAGTGTGTAGACCACTGGCACTTATGTGGGGTGATATTAGGATCAGGGTGTTCATAAACTATCAAATTCTTATCTAAAAATATACGAATTCATACGCATTAACCCTGAAGATAG
The DNA here is from genome assembly GCA_030159075.1 of Atrina japonica. Classification (NCBI taxonomy): domain Eukaryota; kingdom Metazoa; phylum Mollusca; class Bivalvia; order Pterioida; family Pinnidae; genus Atrina; species Atrina japonica. The sequence goes on along the minus strand of BROG01000047.1, from coordinate 153,632 downwards.
AGTCAGAATAACACAACAGCCATAAGTTTTGTTTTAAGGTCAATTAACTTAAGTCTTATGACTGACCACTACTCTTTGATAAAACTGACCCCAGGTCACTTAAAATGAGGTTTTATTTCAAAAACATTTTAGCCATGTGACTTTCCTAAATGTAGTACTGTATACTGACAGATGGACTATCCACACAGGTGGTCCCTGTAGAGAATGCCCTCTTTACTTACCTGTTCATTTGTAATCTGACCTTTCACCACGCACACCTGTATATTTCCGATCTGTACATATGGTCTACCTGGAGCGGTGGTTGTCTTGACAACTTGAGGTGGATTAGTATTCTGTCTGGCAATGGGAACGGTAGGCTTTGTTACTGGTTTAAAATATAAAAGCAGTTAAGGTAGAGGTGAAAATAGAATTGACATGGCGACCACCCAGTATTCCTAATGTTTGATAGTCCAAGGGCCTGATACACTGATGGCCCAATAGTTTAGGGGTCCAATGACCTGAAGACCTGATTAGTTTCCCAAAACAGAGGTTATATATCCAAAATCTTTAAAGTCACTCGCTGTTACTGCCACTTGACTCTTTGGACTATCAGGCTATTGAACCTTCAGTCTATCAGGCCCTCAGACTATCCGACCTTCGGAATACTGGGCGGACACCCGAACTATTGAGGTGTCAGACTTTGGAATCTTCAGAGTATTGAACCTCTGGTATATTGATATGCAGAACTTTTGGTCTATCAGACCTTTGCACTATCGGGCCATCGGACAATCAGACCCTCGGACTATCAGGCCTTCGGTCTATTGGGCCCTCGGACAATCTTAATACTGGGCGAACATCATTGACATTATATATATTCATTGAATGCTTCACGATTTCTGAAACTGATAGTGACTGATAAAGTCAAAACTATTTGATGACATGGTAACTTATCAATAAATTTTAAATTCACACTCCTTCCCCATTGCACTGTTTTTCTCAGCTGTAAAGTGACAGGAGAGTCTGGCACCATATTTCAATAATTTCCTGGATACTCTTAATTTGGCCTGCTTAGACAATCAGATTTCAGGAATAGCAAAAGTTAAGTAAAATTTGTTGACTTTAGAAATTAGCATGTGACCTTTGAACCTATGACCTTGGAAATTTTACAAAATAATTTCCCGGTCAGACCCCACAACTTTTTATTGCACAAATGTGTATACAAATCATTAACAGTTTTATAAAGGTAGTTTGTTGCTTAAAATCATAAAATTTTCACCACTGAAATACTATTTCCGTATGGAAAAAATATTTACATATATTATAAACATAATACCAATGTTATAATGCTCAAGACGATCGTTTCTGTCAATTAGACTTCATCAGTTGAGCTCCAATTTTAATAGATTTTCTAAAAAGAAAGTGGTATCAGATAAGGCCAAATAATAAATCTAAACGCACAGCCAAAATCCGTCTAAGAGTAACCACTGTAAAAAGATAACTATCTTAGTTTTAGAAAAATTTAGAATTTCAAATGGTATTGTCAGTGCCAAATATTACTTTAGTATAAGATTATCAGCTGGTACCGAAATACCAGGTACTAGGCTTATGTATACCCTCGGGGAGTCAAACGGTCCACCAGCAGTGGCAACGAACTAGTGGTTATAAATATTATAAACAAAATACCAAAGTTATACATCGGGTATAATATGCCTTTTCCGAATTGTTCCGTTCCGACATAGTTCGTAATAATATTATGCACCTTCAACAGAAAATGTGTCCTATATAACTTCCGGTTAATGAGTTTATCGCATAGGTGACCAGAAATATGTATTACCTAGAGTGAAAGAAGACAGATTTGAGATGTAGCCTAAAGTAAAGGCATGGCACTTGTCAACTTCACAAGAATGAACATTTAGTTTAACTTTTCCATAAATCAGATGACCTGAAACAAGATATCATTGAATGTCGTCAATGTAGACATTACGAAACCGGAAATTACCTAGGTCACATTTCTGTTGACGTCACGCAATCTGAGTACAAACTATAATACAAAGCTGAATGGGATGTGACAACTAGTAAAAGGCCTATTGGAAATTCGTTATGTTTTTCTATCAGTTACATCAGTGCTATATAAAGCTAAGCTGTTAGCTTTATATATCGCTGGCTATATCTAATTTATCATTCACTGACCTAGACTCTTATTATTAGTACTGTGGTACAGAGGTAAAACAGATGAAAATACCATTCCAGTTAGATTTTACCACCGGATCTGTTCCTTGTTCTTGCAGAAGCTGTTATCGGTCGCTTTCTTCAACTATCAAAATTGCTACTCTCCGACATCTGTGTTTTTGTTTACCGGGTTGAGCATGCACGAAAAGTTTTTGATGGCGTTCAAACTGGAGTTAACATGAGTTGACCTCGGATCAAATCGAATTGTTGTCGTCCTACACAAAAGTCTATATTTCAACGAAGCCTTATTTCTCAGTCATGTTTAGACCTCAACATACGGTGAGTTATTGACATTAATAACAAAATATTTTAAAATTCCTATAATTTTTGCATTTTATCGCATTTTAAACCAAATCAAAATTTTGATACATTGAGCGACACGTTATCCCAAATAGGCCTACATTTTTTTAAATCAATTTGAACCTTGGTTTTTTTTTTACAAAATATTCCCTTTGTTAAATAATTTTAAAATGCATGTCTATACAAGCAGTTGAAAGTTTCAAAGACAATCGATATTTTCTCATTTTTTAACTTTCACCGAGAATACAGGCTGTGATTTTTATGAAAAAAAAATATCCTGTGGTGAGACCAAGACTTTGATTAAAAAGACTAAAAAAATATATTGCCACAAAATAATTAACACAGTCGTACATAGGCCTATATTGCGAGAATGAATGAAATACGCTGACATTATTGCTATTCCTGCCATCCATATAAGAATACAAATGTTTATTTGCCCATTTTTTACATTCGTTATTTCTTTTTACAAATACGACATTATAACAAGTTTTTTTTCAGCCTAAGATTTTTATAAAACATTTCATTTGTATAAAACATCGAATATTTGTATTTTTTTATACAAACAAAATATCCATTTTGACAGCTTGTAACCCCGCTTTATAGCGGCCCATACGCGATCAATTTTATTGTGAATATTATTGACACAATATTATTGAGGAAATAGGGCTCCATCACAAGCGGCGACAGACCATAGACTGAAGATAGACGACACAATAATATTGGTCAATCTTCAATAAATATCTAATTTTTTTATATCTTCAATATATTGCGTCAATCTTCTTCAATATTGTCCACTAACTATCAATAATATTGTCAATATTAATTATTGACAATAAAATTGATCGCCTATCTGACGCTTAATACCCGAATTTCTATGTACCATTTCAGTAAAAAAAAATGTCTTAATTTTACAGATAATTTGTCTTTTTTGTTACCATGGCAACTGGCACTTCGATTCCATTTCGTCTACCACTGATTTCGTAATATAAACATACACCTAAATCTATATACACTGTACTATCTTGTTCATCAAATTCTTACAATATAGAATTTTTACCAATCACAGGTTTTTATTTGTTACCAGTCTAACCGGCGGCTCCATAACATTAACCATTGAATTCCTAAAACAAAAATACATTTTTAAAACTATTTTTCATAAAAATCTGTAATCAAAATGTGCTTCAAGAGTTATCTCTCTTACTGTAGTCTTGCATCTCTCCGTACGGAATATTGTGTCGTCATGACCATAATTATGTGACGTCACAAAGGCTTTTTGATGGATTTCGGTACTTTTAGCGCAAAATCTTTTCAAAGTCCTAACTGGGCGCACAGAAAAAAGAAGCATAATCATATTCAGAAAAAATATAACTGACGATAAAAATGGGCTGTAAACAGTCCAAAGTTGTAAGACCAATAGCGACGAGTCACCATATTAAACCGAAGAAAGGACTGGAGCTATGTAAGATAAGTTTGAGCAGGCATAACAAAGTCAAGCCAATAGAAAGCCCAACTGAGCATCATGGCGATGATAAAATGGATTCTGACGTGGACATAAATGAAAGAACAGAGACAACACCGAAACCAAAAGCGGAATGTTGCAACAACTCTCTCGGTGAATCATCCAAATCAACTGCTATTGGTGATCAAAATAAACAAGGCTCCGAAACTATCGACATTAGCAGCAAAGATGAAATTATGTCCATCCGGCGAATTGGGAAAATGACCACGGAAGATATACGAGTGAGACCAGGATACAATACTGGTGTTAAATCATCTCTCCCTAATTATGTCATGAAATTTGAGGAAGATGTAGAAAAGTTAATATCTACTCAGTCGACATTGAATACCAAAGGCGGCCAAAGGTGTACGTACACCAAATGTACGCCCAGAATACGAACTGACGAACGATTACCGATGTTTGCCAGGAGCTGTGCTACCGGAAATCGGAAGGCATGTGAAACCGGTTGTACTAGTTGACAGTACCTTTCTTGAGAACTCCTCAAGATGAGGTACTGTCTTCTTGGGTGAAGCGACAGAATAAGTGGTAATAAAATCATAGCTATAGGTTACCTAGAACCTAGAGGCGTCCCAACAACTAGAGGCCACAGTTTCTAGGTCCCATATTCTCGCCTGTAGAACCATCACAAATTAAATTCTGTCTGTGGAACAACCTATCAGACAGTGTCGCCACAGCCTCCAGCTTCGGAGTGTAAGGAGAAATTTTTACTAAGAACTCAATGTTTAACAGTATGCCACTACCAATTTCAACTTTGCATACTGGTTTTAACGGCGCCTGTCTTATTGTCGCGTGCTGTCAAAGACCGCGATCTACTGGGAGAAAAAGAATTGAAAAAATTTAGTGTACGTAAGATGGTCATCCCAATCAAAGTGCACCCTGAGTGAAAAAAATAATAAATTATAGAACTCATTCTAAGAACAACATCGAAAATTCGGTTTCATATATACAAAACTTAACATAACCTTTATAGAACAATGGTAAAATGAGTTGTGAAAGCTCTTCATATTTCAACTGGACAGGAAATTCAAGTTTGGAATTCTCGTCAATACACAAAAAGCTGGATAAGGAAAAAATAAGAAAGATGAGGAGGAAAATATTAATGACATGGATAGCGATAAAAATAACATGCATAAATACAAAATTAATGCACGCGCGTACGCACATAAAAACTTGTCGCCAATCCTTTGTTACAGCAAATCCTTTTACTGCAATAAACATGTATCGATCAAGTTCAACTTTATTTTTTGTATTTCTAGCTATTTTCCCTAAACCTTTTTTAAATATATTCTTTTAACGGCATAACCCGAATAATTCACTCGTTCATTCCGTTCACTACGATCACAGTACTCGTTGATTTGACTTTTTTTTTTTTTTTTGTACGCCATACTCAACAATCTTTCAGTCATATGATGGCGTCCAGTTTTTAATGGTGGGGGGAGAAACCCGGGTAAAGACCACCGACCTTCCGCAAGTAAACTGACAAACTCTCTCACATAATTCGAAACGACCTAGCGGGATTCGAACCAGAGGTGAGAGGCCTTCGGGGCGTCAAACAGTCCACCAGCAGTGGCAACGACCTAGTGGTTATAAATATTATAAAAAAAAAATACCAAAGTTATACATCGGGTATAATATAGCTTTTCCGATTGTTCCGTTCCGACATTCGTTCGTAATAATATTATGTACCTTCACAGAAAATGTGTCCTATATAACTTCCGGTTAATGAGTTTATCGCATAGGTGACCAGAAAAATGTATTACCTAGAGTGAAAGAAGACAGATTTGAGATGTAGCCTAAAGTAAAGGAATGGCACTTGTCAACTTCACAAGAATGAACATTTAGTTTAACTTTTCCATAAATCAGATGAAACAAGATATCATTGAATGTTGTCAATGTAGACATTACGAAACCGGAAATTACCTAGGTCACATTTCTGTTGACGTCACGCAATCTGAGTACAAACTATACTACAAAACTGAATGGGATGTGACAACTAGTAAAAGGCCTATTGGAAATTCGTTATGTTTTTCTATCAGTTATATCAGTGTTATATAAAGCTAAGCTGTTAGCTTTATATATCGCTGGCTATATCTAATTTATCATTCACTGACCTAGACTCTTATTATTAGTACTGTGGTACAGAGGTAAAACAGATGAAAATACCATTCCAGTTAGATTTTACCACCGGATCTGTTCCTTTTTCTTGCAGAAGCTGTTATTGATCGCTTTCTTCATTATCAAAATTTGCTACTCTCCGACATCTGTGTTTTTGTTTACCGGGGTTGAGCATGCACAAAAAGTTTTTGATGGCGTTCAAACTGGAGTTAACATGATTTGACCTCGGATCAAATCGAATTGTTGTCGTCACTAAAAGTCTATATTTCAACGAAGCCTTATTTCTCAGTCATGTTTAGACCTCAACATACGGTGAGTTATTGACACAAAATATTTTTAAAATTCCTATAATTTTTGCATTTTATCGCATTTTAAACCAAATCAAAATTTTGATACATTGAGCGACACGTTATCCCAAATAGGCCTACATTTTTTTTAAATCAATTTAAACCTTGGTTTTTTTTTTTACAAAATATTCCCTTTGTTAGATAATTTTAAAATGCATGTCTATACAAGCAGTTGAAAGTTTCAAAGACAATCGATATTTTCTCATTTTTTTTAACTTTCACCGAGTATACAGGCTGTGATTTGTATGAAAAAAATATCCTGTGGTGAGACCAAGACTTTGATTAAAAAGACTAAAAAGATATATTGCCACAAAAAAATTAACACAGTCGTACATAGGCCTATATTGCGAGAATGAATGAAATACGCTGACATTATTGCTATTCCTGCCATCCATATAATATTTGCCCATTTTTTACATTCGTTATTTCTTTTTACAAATACGACATTATAACAAGTTTTTTTTTCAACATAAGATTTTTATAAAACATTTCATTTGTATAAAACATCGAATATTTGTATTTTTTTATACAAACAAAATATCCATTTTGACAGCTTGTAACCCCGCTTTATAGCGGCCCATACGCGATCAATTTTATTGTGAATATTATTGACACAATATTATTGAGGAAATAGGGCTCCATCACAAGTGGCGACAGACCATAGACTGAAGATATTGATTAATATTTCCACTACTAGGCATAGACGACACAATAATATTGGTCAATCTTCAATAAATATCTAATTTTTTTATATCTTCAATATATTGCGTCAATCTTCTTCAATATTGTCCACTAACTATCAATAATATTGTCAATATTAATTATTGACAATGAAATTGATCGCCTATCTGCCGCTTAATACCCGGATTTCTATGTATCATTTCAGTAAAAAAAAATGTCTAAATTTTACAGATAATTTGTCTTTTTTGTTACCATGGCAACTGGCACATCGATTCCATTTCGTCTACCATTGATTTCGTAATATATAAACATACACCTAAATCTATATACACTGTACTATCTTGTTCATCAAATTCTTACAATATAGAATTTTTACCAATCACAGGTTTTTATTTGTTACCAGTCTAACCGGCGGCTCCATAATATTAACCATTGAAATACATTTCATAAAAATCTGTAATCAAAATGTGCTTCAAGAGTTATCTCTCTTACTGTAGTCTTGCATCTCTCCGTACGGAATATTGTGTCGTCATGACCATAATTATGTGACGTCACAAAGGCTTTTTGATGGATTTCGGTACTTTTAGCGCAAAATCTTTTCAAAGTCCTAACAGGGCGCACAGAAAAAAGAAGCATAATCATATTCAGAAAAAATATAACTGACGATAAAAATGGGCTGTAAACAGTCCAAAGTTGTAAGACCAATAGCGACGAGTCACCATATTAAACCGAAGAAAGGAAAAGATAAGTTTGAGCAGGCATAACAAAGTCAAGCCAATAGAAAGCCCAACTGAGCATCATGGCGATGATAAAATGGATTCTGACGTGGACATAAATGAAAAACAGAGACAACACCGAAACCAAAAGCGGAATGTTGCAACAAAGTCTCGGTGAATCATCCAAATCAACTGCTATTGGTGATCAAAATAAACAAGGCTCCGAAACTATCGACATTAGCAGCAAAGATGAAATTATGTCCATCCGGCGAATTGGGAAAATGACCACGGAAGATATACGAGTGAGACCAGGATACAATACTGGTGTTAAATCATCTCTCCCTAATTATGTCATGAAATTTGAGGAAGATGTAGAAAAGTTAATATCTACTCAGTCGACATTGAATATGGTGAGACCAAAGGCGGCCAAAGGTGTACGTACACCAAATGTATGCCCAGAATACGAACTGAGCGACGACGATTACCGATGTTTGCCAGGAGCTGTGCTACCGGAAATCGGAAGGCATGTGAAACCGGTTGTACTGCGCCCCCATTGACAGTACCTTTCTTGAGAACTCCTCAAGATGAGGTACTGTCTTCTTGGGTGAAGCGACAGAATAAGTGGTAATAAAATCATAGCTATAGGTTACCTAGAACCTAGAGGCGTCCCAACAACTAGAGGCCACAGTTTCCAGGTCCCATATTCTCGCCTGTAGAACCATCACAAATCCTTCTTCCCTTCTAAATTCTGTCTGTGGAACAACCTATCAGACAGTGTCGCCACAGCCTCCAGCTTCGGAGTGTAAGGAGAAACTATACCAGCCTACTAAGAACTCTGGGATGTTTAACAGTATGCCACTACCAATTTCAACTTTGCATACTGGTTTTAACGGCGCCTGTCTTATTGTCGCGTGCTGTCAAAGACCGCGATCTACTGGGAGAAAAAGAATTGAAAAAATTTAGTGTACGTAAGATGGTCATCCCAATCAAAGTGCACCCTGAGTGAAAAAAATAATAAATTATAGAACTCATTCTAAGAACAACATCGAAAATTCGGTGCATATATACAAAACTTAACATAACCTTTATAGAACAATGGTAAAATGAGTTGTGAAAGCTCTTCATATTTCAACTGGACAGGAAATTCAAGTTTGGAATTCTCGTCAATACACAAAAAGCTGGATAAGGAAAAAATAAGAAAGATGAGGAGGAAAATATTAATGACATGGATAGCGATAAAAATAACATGCATAAATACAAAATTAATGCATGCGCATACACGCGCGTACGCACATAAAAACTTGTCGCCAATCCTTTGTTACAGCAAATCCTTTTACTGCAATAAACATGTATCGATCAAGTTCAACTTTATTTTTTGTATTTCTAGCTATTTTCCCTAAACCTTTTTTAAATATATTCTTTTAACGACATAACCCGAATAATTCACTCGTTCATTCCGTTCACTACGATCACAGCACTCGTTGATTTGACTTTTTTTTTTTTTTTTTGTACGCCATACTCAACAATCTTTCAGTCATATGATGGCGTCCAGTTTTTAATGGTGGGGGGAGAAACCCGGGTAAAGACCACCGACCTTCCGCAAGTAAACTGGCAATCTCTCTCACATAATTCGAAACGACCTAGCGGGATTCGAACCAGAGGTGAGAGGCCTTCGGGGCGTCAAACAGTCCACCAGCAGTGGCAACGACCTAGTGGTTATAAATATTATAAAAAAAAAAATACCAAAGTTATACATCGGGTATAATATAGCTTTTCCGATTGTTCCGTTCCGACATAGTTCGTAATAATATTATGTACCTTCAACAGAAAATGTGTCCTATATAACTTCCGGTTAATGAGTTTATCGCATAGGTGACCAGAAAAATGTATTACCTAGAGTGAAAGAAGACAGATTTGAGATGTAGCCTAAAGTAAAGGAATGGCACTTGTCAACTTCACAAGAATGAACATTTAGTTTAACTTTTCCATAAATCAGATGAAACAAGATATCACTGAATGTTGTCAATGTAGACATTACGAAACCGGAAATTACCTAGGTCACATTTCTGTTGACGTCACGCAATCTGAGTACAAACTATACTACAAAACTGAATGGGATGTGACAACTAGTAAATTCGTTATGTTTTTCTATCAGTTATATCAGTGTTATATAAAGCTAAGCTGTTAGCTTTATATATCGCTGGCTATATCTAATTTATCATTCACTGACATAGACTCTTATTTTTAGTACTGTGGTACAGAGGTAAAACAGATGAAAATACCATTCCAGTTAGATTTTACCACCGGATCTGTTCCTTTTTCTTGCAGAAGCTGTTATTGATCGCTTTCTTCAATTATCAAAATTGCTACTCTCCGACATCTGTGTTTTTGTTTACCGGGTTGAGCATGCACAAAAAGTTTTTGATGGCGTTCAAACTGGAGTTAACATGAGTTGACCTCGGATCAAATCGAATTGTTGTCGTCCTACACAAAAGTCTATATTTCAACGAAGCCTTATTTCTCAGTCATGTTTAGACCTCAACATACGGTGAGTTATTGACATTAATGACAAAATATTTTTAAAATTCCTATAATTTTTGCACTTTATCGCATTTTAAACCAAATCAAAATTTTGATACATTGAGCGACACGTTATCCCAAATAGGCCTACATTTTTTTTTTAAATCAATTTAAACCTTGGTTTTTTTTTTACAAAATATTCCCTTTGTTAAATAATTTTAAAATGCATGTCTATACAAGCAGTTGAAGGTTTCAAAGATAATCGACATTTTCTCATTTTTTTTAACTTTCACCGAGTATACAGGCTGTGATTTTTATCCTGTGGTGAGACCAAGACTTTGATTAAAAAGTCTAAAAAGATATATTGCCACAAAAAAATTAACATGGTCGTACATAGGCCTATATTGCGAGAATGAATGAAATACGCTGACATTATTGTTATTCCTGCCATCCATATAAGAATACAAATGTTTATTTGCCCATTTTTTACATTCGTTATTTCTTTTTACAAATACGACATTATAACAAGTTTTTTTTCAACCTAAGATTTTTATAAAACATTTCATTTGTATAAAACATCGAATATTTGTATTTTTTGATACAAACAAAATATCCATTTTGACAGCTTGTAACCCCGCTTTATAGCGGCCCATACGCGATCAATTTTATTGTGAATATTATTGACACAATATTATTGAGGAAATAGGGCTCCATCACAAGCGGCGACAGACCATAGACTGAAGATATTGATTAATATTTCCACTACTAGGCATAGACGACACAATAATATTGGTCAATCTTCAATAAATATCTAACTTTTTATATCTTCAATATATTGCGTCAATCTTCTTCAATATTGTCCACTAACTATCAATAATATTGTCAATATTAAATATTGACAATAAAATTGATCGCCTATCTGCCGCTTAATACCCGGATTTCTATGTATCATTTCAGTAAAAAAAATATCTAAAATTTACAGATAATTTGTCTTTTTTGTTATCATGGCAACTGGCACATCGATTCCATTTCGTCTACCACTGATTTCGTAATATAAAAACACCCCTAAATCTATATACACTGTACTATCTTGTTCATCAAATTCTTACAATATAAAATTTTTACCAATCACGGGTTTTTATTTTGTTACCAGTCTAACCGGCGGCTCCATAACATTAACCATTGAATTCCTAAAACAAAAATACATTTTTAAAACTATTTTTCATAAAATCTGTAATCAAAATGTGCTTCAAGAGTTATCTCTCTTAGTGTAGTCTTGCATCTCTCCGTACGGAATATTGTGTCGTCATGACCATAATTATGTGACGTCACAAAGGCTTTTTGATGGATTTCGGTACTTTTAGCGCAAAATCTTTTCAAAGTCCTAACAGGGCGCACAGAAAAAAAGAAGCTCGGCATAATCTTATTCAGAAAAAATATAACTGACGATAAAAATGGGCTGTAAACAGTCCAAAGTTGTAAGACCAATAGCGACGAGTCACCATATTAAACCGAAGAAAGGACTGGAGCTATGTAAGATAAGTTTGAGCAGGCATAACAAAGTCAAGCCAATAGAGGCCCAACTGAGCATCATGGCGATGATAAAATGGATTCTGACGTGGACATAAATGAAAGAACAGAGACAACACCGAAACCAAAAGCGGAATGTTGCAACAACTCTCTCGGTGAATCATCCAAATCAACTGCTATTGGTGATCAAAATAAACAAGGCTCCGAAACTATCGACATTAGTAGCAAAGATGAAATTATGTCCATCCGGCGAATTGGGAAAATGACCACGGAATATATACAAGTGAGACCAGGATACAATACTGGTGTTAAATCATCTCTCCCCAATTATGTCTTGAAATTTGAGGAAGATGTAGAGAAGTTAATATCTACTCAGTCGACATTCAATACGGTGAGACCAAAGGCGGCCAAAGGTGTACGTACACCAAATGTATGCCCAGAATACGAACTGAGCGACGACGATTACCGGTGTTTGCCAGGAGCTGTGCTACCAGAAATCGGAAGGCATGTGAAACCGGTTGTACTGCGCCCCCAGTTGACAGTACCTTTCTTGAGAACTCCTCAAGATGAGGTACTGTCTTCTTGGGTGAAGCGACAGAATAAGTGGTAATAAAATCATAGCTGTAGGTTACCTAGAACCTAGAGGCGTCCCAACAACTAGAGACCACAGCTTCCAGGTCCCATATTCTCGCCTGTAGAACCATCACAAATCCTTCTTCCCTTCTAAATTCTGCCTGAGGAACAACCTACCAGACAGTGTCGCCACAGCCTCCAGCTTCGGGGTTTAAGGAGAAACTACACCAACCTACTAAGAACTCTGGGATGTTTAACAGTATATGCCAGTACCAATTTCAACTGTGCATACTTGTTTTAACGGCGCCTGTCTTGTTGGGCGCGTGCTATCAAAGACCGCGATCTACTGGGAGAAAAAGAATTGAAAACATTTAGTTTACGTCAGATGGTCATCCCAATCAAAGTGCACCCTGAGTGAAAAGATAAGAAATTATAGAATTCATTCTAAGAACAACATCGAAAATTCGGTGCATATATACAAAACTTTACATAACCATTATAGAACAATGGTAAAACGAGTTGTGAAAACTCTTCATATTTCAACTGGACAGGAAATACAAGTTTGGAATTCTCGCCAATACACAAAAACTGGATAAGGAAGAAAGATGAGGAGGAAAAATATTAATGACATGGATAGTGATAATAATAACATGCATAAATACAAAATTAATGCATGCGCATACACGCGCGTACGCACATAAAAACTTGTCGCCAATCCTTTGTTACAGCAAATCCTTTTACTGCAATAAACATGTATCGCTCAAGTTCAACTATATTTTTTTGTATTTCTAACTATTTTCCCTAAACCTTTTTAAAATATATTCTTTTAACAGCATAACCCGAATAAATCACTCGTTCATTCCGTTCACTACGATCACAGCATTCGATGATTTGATTGATTTGATTTTTTTGTTTTACGCTATACTCAACAATCTTTCAGTCATATGATGGCGTCCAGTTTTTTATTGGTGGGGGTGAAACCCGGGTAAAGACCACCGACCTACCGCAAGTAAACTGGCAAACTTTCCCACATAATTCGAAACGACCCTAGCGGGATTCGAACCAGAGGTGAGAGGCCTTGTGATTTAAAGTGCAATGCTCGAACCACCCGGCCACGGAGTCACAACCCTGCCCCCTCCCCCAGCATTCGTAGGATGGAGAGAATCGGAAACGGAGTGGGCTTCCGTTATTTGAGTTACTAACAGAATAGTTTTCTTAACTCATCTACCCCTGAAAACCAATGGATTCTTCTGTAAACAACGATATATAAAGCCAAAAGTTAGCTTTAATATCGCTGCGGTAAATCATTGACTTGCATCAGTCCAAAAATCGAATTTCTTGAATCGGAAAATACTACATACTTTTTTATGTCAGAAAATGATTTTCTGATATTAAAAAATCGAATGTTTGATATCAAAATTTTTTTTTCATTTTTATGATATCAGAAAATGATTTTTCGATATCAGAAATCTGATTTTTTATATCAGAAAATGTTTTTTCGGTGTATTTTTATATCAGAAATCGGAATTTTTTATATCAGAAAATGATTTTTTGATATAAGAAAATGTTTTCTGATATCAAAAAATGATTTTTTTTATATTAATGAATATTTTCTGATATCAGAAATTCGATTACTTGATATCACAAAATGAATTTTTGATATCAAAAAATAGTGAATAAATACTTAAACGATGCCCTATTTTATATATAATATATTGTATTAAAGCGATAGGAGCTGTCGTAGGTAAAAATATTTACACGCCCATTTTATGTAATATTTTATTTCATATATATCTCAAAGAGACAATTTGGTGGTTAGGATAACAATTGCAATAATAATGCCAAACGGAAGCCGTAATATCAATGATTGTTTGCCATTACTCTGAGTATTGCAAATTAATTTTCGGTAATCTTTTACGAAGATTACCGAATGTCCAATAAGCACGTGACATTTGCAGTTAATATACATTCAATTCTTATTACCATTTGCGTTTCTTTTCGTACATCATCATTTCATACCTAAATCAGGCAAGCTGGTTTTTCACTTCGTTTCAAAACATTCGTTTCTGAAATTGTCCACGTGCCGGGTATATCGGGTGATCTCGATCCATTTTAAACTCTTCCCATTGCATTCTCGGCTTTATCATTCTTGACACAAATGATCATAAACTACCCAACCCTACCGGACCTGGCGGCAGAATTGTAAAACCTTTTGATACGCAATGTCAACATACAGGGTAACATTAAAGATTGGGGGAAAAAATCATGTATTCATCCGATTTTCTTCAGGTATTTAAAATAGCGTTGAAAAGCACATATTTTGCATAATACATACACTTTCCAATAAAATCACACCCTGTATTTTAAAAGTAAATATAAAAATCGACCGACTTTAACATACGCCAATTGTGTAAAAGGCTTAGATTGCCGATACCCTTTGACCGAATTATGAAGCACCTTTGATTTGGTGAAAGAGTTTATGTGAAAGGTCATTGCATACGGAAATACAGCTGGATTTTTGAAGGTACGGGAGGACTTAAATTCTAATAAAACAAATAACTTCGAAAAGAATATCTTTTACAACGTTTCACGTGTTTGATAATGTATTTGAACACACATCTTATCATATTCTCGACTATATGCCCGGAAACAAAATTAATCATTGTGACAGCTTATATTGCTTTAAAGTATTCCTGTAAATGCAGAAGTAAGAACATTTTGAATTAAAATATCGTGATATACGCCTCTCCGTCCGCCCGTTTGACATAAATTGCATTTTCTATTTTCCCTCAGAATTTATGTTTGCCCGATACCAACATTTCCATCACCGTATATGATGGAGCCTCGAATTGGTCCACGTTTCCTTTTATCAATTATTCGGGACATCTGGAAATCATTAAATTCTCTCCATCTTTATCAGTTAACTTTGTTTTTCAACAGTTTGAAACTTACCTAATTTGAATGACGAATAATTACATCTCTTCCTCGTCAAAGTAATACTTAGTGTACTATTATAAATTTATATGCAGCATTTTTCATTCCGTTAAATATCCATCAAAATGTAAGAATAAAAATTATTGTTTCGGCTTTATAAGATGAAAATCGTAACCGTTTCTGTCATCTCACATAACCAATAACCACGGGGAAATGTCGTAATATAATTGATTATTGAATACTCCCTATAGATATTGTAAACAATACCAAAGCTCTAGTTTAGAAATAACGGGCCAAAAAAAATGCCCAAGAGGATCGTTTCTGTCAATTTTACTTCATCAGTTGAGCTCCAATTTCAATGAGTCTAGATGTATATTTTCGAAAGAGAGAGAGTGGCATTATATAAGTCCAAAAAGTAAATCTAATGTATAGCTAAAACCGTCTAAGAGTAACTACCGTAAAACGATGACTATCTCATCTTTTGAAAATTTTTGAATTTTTAAAAATGGTGCTATCATTTGCACATAAATTTGTACCCGTCATGGGAGGTACCTCTTGGAAACGACAGATAAGCAAAGTCCAAAAATTTCTGAATAGGGAACTTTCGAGTTAGCCGGGATTACCGTTATAATCCTGCTTTTATTATCACAAGTTGCGTGATTCTAGAAAAATATTCCTTAATTTTATTT